>CAIGQW010050291.1:163078-177136 GCA_903798125.1 Danio choprae
GGCTCGAACCAGCGACCTTCTTGCTGTGAGGCGATTGTGCTACCCACTGCGCCACCGCGTCGCCTCATTCTGAATTGAAAATTTGTATTTATTTTTATTGAAACACAAAAGAAGAATTCTGAAGAAGCTTCAGTTCACATGAAGATTATCAGTTCTGTTTCTCAGAGATAATATGATTCATATTGATACTGGCATTCTTCAAAACGCCTTCAGATAAAGTCAGGTTTAGAATAACATGACCATAATTTGAACGGTTGTATTCTGGCTTCAGTGCTGATTTGTCAGTGTTATTAGTGTGCATGTCTCTTTAAGAATGACCAGAAGGAGTCGTATTGCTTAATAAGGTGTCTCACTTCAGCATTCCTCAATGTTTCGTCATAACCTGTCAATCAATGAATAATGACTTGTCAATTATTGATGGAATGTTCAGCCCTGCCCTTAGGCTCTCTACACTCCAAACCCAAAAAAACATATTAAATCAATAAATTAAATAAACATCTACCGAATAATTAAATAATATTATGTATAAATTAATTATAAATAAATATATTATAAATAAATAAAAATTCTAATAAATCATATATGTATATGTGACATTGTTGTTGTTTAAAAATATATTCATTCATTCATTCATTTTCATTTCGGCTTAGTCCCTTTATTAATCTGGGGTCGCCACAGCGGAATGAACCGCCAACTTATCCAGCATATGTTTTACGCAGCGGATGCCCTTCCAGCTGCAACCCATCTCTGGGAAACATCCATACACACTCATTCACACTCATACACTACAGACAATTTAGCTTGCCAAATTCACCTGTACCGCATGTCTTTGGACACTGGGAGAACATGCAAACTCCACACAGAAATGCCAACTAACCCAGCCGAGGCTCGAACCAGCGACCTTCTTGCTGTGAGGTGATTGTGCTACCTACTGCGCCACCGTGAGGCCCCTTAAAAATATATATTTCTAAATGTATAACACACACAAACAGAAACACGTATTCACTAATTTAGTCTGTTGGATGTTGTTTTTCAAGTAATTTCATCTCTTTAAAGCTGCTTTATGCTGTGCCGGATTCATAAAACAGTTTTGATGCTGAATTACGCCTGTGAAGATACTGGAGAAAATTCACAATGACTCCTTTTTGCATCTTTGATTCAAGCAAGGAAATTACAAATTACAGTACATTAATAGCTGATATCAATCTTTTTATTGCAAAAGATAAGCATGCATAGTGTATGTGTGTGAATGAGTGTGTATGGGTGTTTCCCAGTACTGGGTTGCAGCTGGAAGGGCATCCACAGTGTGCTGGAATAGTTGGCGGTTCATTCCGCTGTGGCGACCCCTGATAAATAAAGGGACTAAGCCGAAGGAAAATGAATGAATGCTTAATTTCTTCACTGCTGACTCACAGAGATTAAAGGAAAGTGCTTCTGCATCTTACAACACAGTCCATTCATAAAGCGTGCGCTTGTGATATATTGTTATGATGGACAAAGGTTGAAAGTTATGACATGGTTAAAGCTGCTCAGGTTTACTGCAGCACTTAAAAGCTTTGATTTTTCTAGATTGGTAAACATTTCATTCCTGGAAATGTGTAGTTTTGACAACTTGTCTGCACTCAAAAAAATGGCATTTGCAGTTTGTTCAAACTACTTATTTATATCGAGATGAAACCACACAGTGGAGCGGCACGCTGGCTCAGTGGTTAGCACTGTCGCCTCACAGCAAGAAGGTCGCTGGTTCGAGTCCCGGCTGGGCCAGCTGGCATTTCCAAAGACATGCGCTATAGGGGAATTGAATTGTCCGTAGTGTATGAGTGTGTGTGTGAATGAGTGTGTAAGGGTGTTTCCCAAATACTGTGTTGCGCTGGAAGGGCATCCACTGCGTAAAACATATGCGCGAATAATTGGCGGTTCACTCTGCTGTGGCGACTTTTGAAATAGAGACTAAGCCGAAGGAAAATGAGTGAATGAAACAACACAGTTCTTGAGGCTATTTTGGGCGAGACAACTTAATTACTTTGTTCAGTCCACTTAAATTTGTAAAAACTAATAAGTTAACTTAAATCCTTCATGTTGTCTCAACACAAATCAATTAAATTAACTTCAATTGAACTTAAAACTATTAAGTTGTCCAAACAACCCCTCAAGAATTGTGTTGATTCAGCTCATTTTAAAGGGCAGCTATGATGAAAATCATCTTTTGTAAGCTGTTTGGACAGAACTGTGTGTAGGTATAGTGTGTCCACAGTCATATTAGGGTGATATAAACACAATAAGTCTCTTTTTTTAAATGTTCTGACGTTAAAATAGGATCCAAATTCCTCCCATTTTGAGGCTGATCGCAACATGAGGTAGGGGTGCAGTTTCCCCGCCCACCGAATTGATTGACAGCCGCGTATTAACATGTCTCCGTAGTAACGCATATAATCAGATCAACAAGACAGGATGTGCGCAAAGCAGCTGGGATTAAAGGATCTGTTCGGCTCTCTGTGATCATCAGTCATCATCAAATGTGATCAAGAATGAGTTTTACAAGTTTAACACTTTTTTAAAGCAGTGCATGTTTGTAATAAAGACAGTAAAATCGCTGTAATTCATCACCACAGCCGCATAGTGTCAGTACAATTATAAAAGAAGACGCTTTAATGCCGGTTTGTGGACGTAAATCAGGTTTATTTTATACTTTAACATAACGGATGTCCACACAGCAGTGGATATTAACCTCTATTCTGTCAAATTTGCTGTGCAAAAACAGTGCAAAGCTAAACGCGCTGTCTGTCTGTGTGTAGGTGTCTGTGTGTGTGTGTGTGTGCATGAACTTTGTAATGACATTGTGTGCGACTCATCGAAAGACTTGAATTAACTCCACAACAAATACATCAAATAATCATTGGGAAAGTTCTTACTGTAGTATTTCTCACAATCGTTGCGTGAGATCTGCTTCCTTCATGTCTGTCACTGTGCTGTTTATCTGATGCTGCCGAGGCGGAGATCGAGACACACTCTGACAGGGACGTGGGAACGGTGGGTGGGAGAACTAGCATTAAAGGCACAAAAAACAGCTACATGGTGTGTTTAGAGCAGAAAATATTCTGAAAGCTATAATAAATAATGTGATGCTTGTTTTGAGCTGAAACTTTACAGACACATTCTGGAGACACAAATGACTTCTCTTTAGGGGTGAAATAGGTGCCCTTTAAATAAGTAGTTTGAACAAGCAGCGGCGACGCGGTGGCGCAGTGGGTAGCACAATCGCCTCACAGCAAGAAGGTCGCTGGTTCGAGCCTCGGCTGGGTCAGTTGGCATTTCTGTGTGGAGTTTGCATGTTCTCCCCGTGTTTGCGTGGGTTTCCTCCGGGTGCTCCGGTTTCCCCCACAAGTCCAAACACATGCGCTATAGGTGAATTGGGTAAGGTAAGTTGGCCATAGTGTATGAGTGTGTG
This sequence comes from Danio choprae, assembly GCA_903798125.1. NCBI lineage: Eukaryota > Metazoa > Chordata > Actinopteri > Cypriniformes > Danionidae > Danio > Danio choprae. The sequence goes on from CAIGQW010050291.1 coordinate 166,527, forward strand.
TGTGTGTGTGTATGTGTGTGTGTGAATGAGTGAGTGTGTATGGATGTTTCCCAGAGATGGGTTGCAGCTGGAAGGGCATCCGCTGCATAAAACATATGCTGGATAAGTTGGCGGTTCATTCCGCTGTGGCGACCCCAGATTAATAAAGGGACTAAGCCGAAAAGAAAATGAATGAATGAACAAGCAGCAAACACCATTTTTTAAATGTGTGTTCATGCAGACCGCCATTGAGGAGCAGGGTTAAGGGTCTCGGCAGGTTTTATCAATAACACTGATAGAGATACAGTAAGATGTTGCTTCATGGGATCCTTATCCACAGTTTGTGCTCAGTGAAATGAGAGACAAGCAGAGCTTTGTGTCGCTGATCACAAGGCACCACTGTAATTGTGTCAAAGGCTACTTTCTGAAGTCTCTACTTGTGTTTGTGTGTGTTTTTGAGAGTTTAGGACTGTCTCCAAAGAGTTTAAACATTCACATACAGCTTGCAGTTGATGTAAAGCATTACTGTTGCCACCACATGGTAAAACTTGCATTTGGAAAAATAAAGAGGTCATATCATAAAATAAGGCTGAACAATATATCGTTTCAGCATCGATATCACAATGTGTGTCACACCGGAGGATATGCATGTTGAGTTGGGATTACACTTGATCAGCACAACAGTTCAGAATACATGAGATTTGTGGAGTCATTGCAAAGTATACCCATAACAGAGTGAAACTTTATCAATTTAATATGTTTTAAAGGCTTTTTAAGAGAGTTTAAAGCATTTGGGCAAAAAAAAAAGTACATTTGTAACTTTAATGATGAATAGTTTAAACCATACAGCACTGTTTATTTATGTTGATGTTCATTTTTTTGGTGCTCTTTTGTAATTATTTTTGCTAGCAATTTGTTTATTATTTTTAATACGTGATTCACACCCTTACAAATTCACCCCCATCAATCTAAATGAACGATCTGTTGAAATTATATTCATATAGCAATATTTAAACCAGAAAATCAAAGTATTGTAACGGCAGATTGTGCAGCCCTATCATGAAAATAACATCATTTACTCATCCTCCGCTTGTTCCAGTCCTATTTGAGTCTTTTTCTTCTGTTGAACACAATGAAAGACATACTGAAGGATTCCTCTCACAAAAAACAGCCATTGACTGCAATAGTGGGCTGCATGGTGGCACAGTGAGTAGCACAAACGCCTTACAGCAAGAAGGTCGCTGGTTCGAGCCCCGGCTGTGTCAGGTAGCATTTCTGTGTGGAGTTTGCATGTTCTCCCCGTGTCCGCGTGGGTTTCCTCCGGGTGCTCCGGTTTCCCCCACAAGTCCAAACACATGCGCTATAGGTGAATTGGGTAGGCAAAACTGTCCGTAGTGTATGTGTGTTAATGGGTGTGTATGGATGTTTCCCAGTGATGGGTTGCAGCTGGAAGGGCATCCGCTGCGTAAAACATGTGCTGGATAAGTTGGCGGTTCATTCCGCAGTGGCGACCCCAGATTAATAAAGGGACTAAGCCGAAAAGAAAATGAATGAATGAATGACTGCCATACTATTTTTGTTCCCACATTAAAAAATTATATGATCGTAGTCATGTTAGTCATGACAGCGTATGTTTTTAGGTCATTGTAACCTATTAAACTAATTTAATCATGTTCTAACTTAATTTAATAAGTTATGCAAGCTGTTTAAATCAGTTTAACTAATATAAGCTCAATGGACTCGTAAGGCGAATTTGATTCAGCTTAAAAAATTAAGGCAACCAGGACTTTTTGACAGTGTACTGTAGTATAGATGTTAATTGCTTATGCTTTGCTAAAATTCTTTAATAGAAGAAAGACATTAAGAAAGTACACTGTAAAAAATTATATGATCAATTAGTTATGGCAGCATATGTTTTTAATTAATTGTAACTTATTAAACTAGGTTAATCATGTTCTAACTTAATTTTATAAGTTACGTGAGCTGTTTTAAGTCAGTTTAACCTAATGTAAGCTCAATGTACTCATAAGGTTAATTCGATTCAGCTTAAACATTTAAGACAACCACGATTCTTTACAGTGTAGTAAATGGTGAGGAAACGTAATTACCGTCCCTTTAAGTGCTTTAATTGAGTTTTTGACTCATATGGCAGCACAGAAAATGTGAAAAAGAAACCCAGTAATGTCTTTTTTAATAAATATTGACTTAATCAAACCACTTTAAATCATCATATGAGCCATAATCATTAATAAATACATTAAAATGTATTTTGGGTGACACGGTGGCTCAGTGGTTAGTACTGTCACCTCACAGCAAGAAGGTCACTGGTTTGAGTCCCGACTGGGTCTGTTGGTATTTCTGTGTGGAGTTTGCATGTTCTCCCCGTGTTGGCGTGGGTTTCCTCTGGGTGCTCCGGTTTCCCTCACAGTCCAAACACATGCACTATAGGTGAATTGAAGAAACTATATTGGCCGTAGTGTATGAGTGTGAATGTGAGAGTGTTTGGGTGTTTCCCAGTACTGGGTTGCAGCTGGAAGGACATCCGCTGTGTAAAACATATGCTGGATAAGTTGGCGGTTCATTCCGCTGTGGCGACCACTGATGAAAAAATGGACTAACCAAAGAAAAATGAATGAATGTATTCTGGCAGGAAGGTTTCGCTTCAAATTTTAGATGTCTGAGCTGTCGTTAAATTTGTCCTGAAAACATTCATCCCAACAGAAGTTCAATAAACTTTATTCTGCAAAAGCTTCATAAATGTATCAACTAACCATTCGGAAACATCTTGGTTCAGTCTAGAAGTCATAAGCTCTTCATCTCCATCATCATCTGATTGATAGTTGAATGTGTTTAATCCACCACTGCTCATGTCTGACATATTAACAAAACGAGATTAGATTGTTTTGCTGTTTCTGGCAGATTAGAGTTTAAAAGCTCCGCCCTCTTCTGGAAAGCAGCAGCTCATTTGCATTTAAAGAGACATTCACCAAAATTGGCGTGCTTTTGCCAAGCGGCAACATCCTGCTCTGCCTCGTGACGCTAATACGGAAGTAACTGAAACTGCAATTCATTGAAATTCTGCTAGGCCCGGCTCCATAATAGAGCACACTTCGAATGACCCCAATGTTAAAATGGCCGACTTTACAGCAGAAAAAAACAGCCTGGATCAAAAAACTATTTTGGTGTATATAGCTAATATTACCCTTCATGACAACTGTGAAGGGGGGTGCCTTTTTTCATAACTCATTTGTTTAATTTATATTGAGTTATATTAAGTCTGCATAATTAAGGGCGTGGCCAGTTGAGTGACAGCTAGGTCTCACTGGTCGCAGTCACGTCACTTCAGCTGATTCCGGCTGATTAGCCGCTGAACTCGGCATATACATCATATTTTTGTTTTGTTTTATGTGGCTTTACACAGTCAATTGCCTCAAATCTTAATTGTATCAAATAATACAGCATGCGGCCTTACGGTGGCGCAGTGGATAGCACGTTCGCCTCACAGCAAGAAGGTCGCTGGTTCGAGCCTCGGCTGGGTCAGTTGGCATTTCTGTGTGGAGTTTGCATGTTCTCCCCGTGTTGGCGTGGGTTTCCTCCGGGGGCTCCGGTTTCCCCCACAAGTCCAAAGACATGTGGTATAGGTGAATTGGGTAAGCTAAATTGTCCTTAGTGTATGAGTGTGAATGGGTGTGTATGGATGTTTCCCAGAGATGGGTTGCAGCTGGAAGGGCATCCGTTGCGTAAAACATATGCTGGATAAGTTGGCGGTTCACTCCGCTGTGGCGACCCCAGATTAATAAAGGGACTAAGCCGAAATGAAAATGAATGAATACAGCATGCTGTGTGCACTTAATTGTGCTCACAAACCATTCAAGTGGTCTCCATTTCCCAGGCGAGTGAAATTCTTATATTCTTATCACATCTATAAATGTATTTGTTTTATTTGAGATAAATTATCATTTATAATTTTCTTTAGACCTGTAATGCACTGCAGAATCTGACAGATTGATTAGCTGTAGGCTCTAGAACAGTCGTCTGAAGCGTTGTCATACAGTGTTATGCCTGGATTTCATCAATAGCCTTGCGTTTACTAACACAGACTATATGTGAAGTATTTGGAAGTGATTCGCGTTTTCCTCCTGTAGAAAAGCATCATAAGAACAATGCTTAGTGGCTCAATGTATTACAGCAGTGTTTTTAAAAGACTAAACACTTTATTGATATAGTGTACAACCAAGCACATGTGGTCAGAACACAAACGAGTCGCGGGTAATGAAGTATTAAGCGTCTCTCCCAAAGAAAAGCCTGCCTAAGCAAAATGCTAGCAGGCATCTGTAGCTCCGCCCACGCTCCGCCTCTTTGCCCTTTTTTGGTTACCCCCGGTTGGTGCGATGACACGTGAACAAAATGGCAATGGTTGGCCACGCCCACTTGCAGCTTAATTTGCGCTCTTCAGAAACCTATGGGTGACGTCACGGATACTACGTCCATATCTTTTACAGTCTATGGTGTTTGCTCACATCCAAATAGGAGCAAACTTTTCAAGCTGTAATAAACGATCTCTGACTTTTTATTGATTTTTTTTATTTATTTATTTGACCTTAAACAGGAAATATACTTTGGATCTAGCAGAAACTGCTGTTTTCCACCTGCAGTCTCCAGCTGAAGCTCCACAGACACTTTACAGAGATGTATTTGACCTCTTATGAAAAAAAGGCACTGTTTATCCCATTCGAGGACTGTTAGTTGAGCTTTGCAATCCTGCTCTTGTATACCGACCAAACAGAGAGAGTGGGAAAATCATCTGGGACCAGGATAGTGATTAAAAAAGCTGTGGGAGTAATAATGTGGTCTCTAAGGGAGACGGGATGGAATGGGAAGCCGGTCCGATGAGGGGATTCATTGGCAGTGTTTGTCATGGCAGATTCACATTTCTGTTACAGGATCAGTTTTTCCCATGGCAGCCTTTGAGCTGATGGATCACTGATCCCGGGACAGACCATTAATACATGATGAAAAGCAGAGAGATGCCCATATATGGGTCAAAGAGCAAAGGGAGTTTTTCAAGCATTAAAACATTCATCATTCATTCATTTTCTTTTCGGCTTAGTCCCTTTATTAATCTGGGGTCACCACAGCGGAATGAATCGCCAACTTATCCAGCATATGTTTTACGCAGCGGATGCCCTTCCAGCCACAACCCATCACTGGGAAACACCCATACACACTCATTCACACACATACACTACAGACAATTTAGCTTACCCAATTCACCTATAGCGCATGTGTTTGGACTTGTGGGGGGAACCGGAGCACCCGGAGGAAACCCACGCCAACACGGGGAGAACATGCAAACTCCACACAGAAATGCCAACTTGACCCAGTCGGTGCTTGAACCAGCGACCTTCTTGCTGTGAGGCGATTGTGCTACCCACTGCGCCACCATGACGCCCTAATTGTGTATATATATATATATACCAATATGTATTTATATTATGCAAAATATTAATTAGCATATATTAAAAGTAATGTGCATTTTTGTTATTACTCCCATCACTGCTGGCCACAACTGCACAGAATTTGGACAGGTGGGTTTCAGTGCAGCCAGTCCAGTCAGACATCATCAGTCTGTTCTATTAATACTACAACTCACTCACTCTCTCATGCGCGCACACACACACGCACACACGCACACACACACACACACACACACACACTCCACCCAAACCGCTCTGCAGCACTACACACTAAATCCATTCACACACTTCACTCAGGTTTGCCTTTATAACTTAATATGAGATATCAAATGTGGAACTGCAAGCATAATCCATTTCCATGAGTAGATTTCAGTCGTGTCACATTACAGCTTACACTTTTTTCATTCTTTATTTGTCTCATACACAGTACAAAATGCTTATACAACTGCCTGAGACCTCAAAAAATATATATAATAATATCAATAATAAGAATCTAAATTATGGAACGTAGTAAGTACTTAATAAGTAAATACAAGGGGGCTAATCATTCTGGACTTCAACTGTAGGTTGTGTTGGAGCGAGTGTGTGTCTGTGAGTGTTTGTCCTTCAGGCTCCGTGGATTCTCAGAAAGCGAGTCCTGTGTGACGCAGGTCATGCAGGCCCTGCACTGCTGTCATGATCTCTGCATCATGCATCAAATAAGCAGGAATATTGAGCTAAGCTTGACAACACTTGGTGTAGGCTTGTAAACATGTGATCGGAGATGTCCATGGCTGATTGGGAAGATCTTTTCAGTGCTGTACATGCACATTTTGTATGTCTTCTGCATTATTTTCCGGTTCAGATTATATGGGCAGAACTTGATCTACAAGATTTACTCACATGAGCCATTTTCAGGACATTTAAAGGGATAGTTCACCCAAAAATTAAAATGTACTCACTATTTTTCTCACCGTCAAGTAGTTTCTAACTTTTGAGGGGTTTTTTTTTTCTGCTGAAGACAAAAGAAGATAGTTTGAAGCAAGCTGAAAACCTGTAACCATCGACTTCCATAGTAAGAAAAACAAAGTCAATGGTTACATGTTTTCAGCTTTCTTCAAACTATCTTCTTTTGTCTTCAGCAGAATAATGATGCTCATAAAGGTTTGGAATAAGGAAGAGGGGAGTAAAGGATGACAGAGTTTTCATTTCTGGGCCAACTATCCCTTAAATGCATTTTGACCATTCATTTCAATGACAGCAGTGCTTTTTTGAGGCATGAAAACTATTGAGAAATGCTTTAAGGTTTTTGAAAACGATGCTGTTATTGTTTCAGTGTACATTTGAGACTATAATAAATGTGATTTTTGTGAATTTACCATCGATGCATTTGAAGAAAGGAAGTTAGTTAAATGCTACACAGGTTTTTTTAAGAGTTCACACTTAGCTGATGATTGGTTATAAAGCTTGTTTGGCATGCTGTCCCGGGAGAGAGCCCTGAGCTCACGAGATCCTCAAGCCCGGGGCTCCCTCCCATTTGCAGGGCGAGAGGGGAGTTTGAGCTCAGGTAGATCTCGATGGACTCCCCCGACTTATTTCTGGCTAAAAGAATGGCTGAAGAGAGATGTATACTTATTAAGAGCTTGGCAATGGTATTGCTTAGTGTGTTCAATTTACTTAAATTGCGTGTTTTTGGACTGTGGGAGGAAACCGGAGAACCCAGGGAAAACCCACACAAGCACGGGGAGAACAAGCAAACTCCACACAGAAATGTCTACTAGTTTAGTTGGGACTTTAACCAGAGACATTCTTGCTGTGAGGCGACAGTGTTAATCACTGGGCCACCGTGTAGCCCATCTGGGAAGGAGGAGTAGGGGTGGGTGGCGGGGATTCTTCAAGACGAAGGTACTGAGATAAGGGAACTCTGGTTATTTATGGTGATCTAGGAATCATCTGATTGGTGAATCAATTGCGAGCTGATGCGGGAGCAGCTGTAGGCAATCATAAGCATGTGATCCTCTCGAAATTAGTTTATAAATAAACTTCACTTAAAGGGATAGTTGACCCAAAAAATGAAAAATTCCTCACCATTTCCTCGAACTCTGGTTGTTTTTAACATTGTATGTATTTCTTTCTTCTGTTGAACACAAAGCAAGATTTTTACTAGAGAATTGACATTGTTTTTGATACGTTTCTTCAGTAAATCAGAAGAAAGAAAGCCAAACTGGTTTTGAACAAGTGGAGGATGAGTAAGAGACAGCGTATTCATGTTTGGGTGAACTTTAAGCTTTGAAGATGATACTATTATCATAATGTGCACATTTAAAAACATGAATTTCACATTAGCTGCGTTTCCATCCAAACATGCGAATTAAATGTATGTGCAAAACTGGAATGTCGCATATAAGACGTGCGAATAAAGCAGCGTTTCCATCCAAAGAGTCAAAGAGAACAAAATCGTCACTTCCTGATTAACTGGCGCCAAATATCATACAGTAAAAACGGGATTTGCTGCAGCAGGAGAAGCTGCGTCAATCTTTCCTTTATATAATAAATGACTTGCTCCTCAGATGACAACGCCGACCCGCGATGAACACGTGGTGGCGTTTAAAGACGGGGAGCACAGACGCTCTTAAAAATCCTAGAGGTAATTAATAATATAATAACACTTGTAAGAATGAAAATGATTATATGCATTTGTTTATATGGCGAAACATGTCTTTTTCACCAAGAAGGTCCATACAGAGTCCAAAGGCAGACACTGATAAGATCAGGGCCTGGTGTGTGGACTTTGGGGGTTTTACGATGTGGTCACATGGTGATTGGTCAGTTTGTATGTCTCAGCATTTGGGCTTTGGTCACATGGTCAAGAAAGATACAAAATAGTTGGTAAACTTTGTTCTGTCTCTTTCCTGCTCTGCGCTTTCCCTTCTCTGCTCCTCTCCAGCTCTGGAGGATATCTTCTCTTACTCTACTGCTATCAGGCCATCTTCGGGGCCTACTCTCTTTGTCTCTCTCTCTCCCTCCCCTGTCTCTGCCTCTCTCAGGTAACTTTATTTTACATTTAAGCTGGGTACAATTTATGTCATATGTTTTTCCATCATTTCATTTTTAATCATTTTATACAGTTATTTAGTAACTAATTCAGTTGTAGCCACAGATAATTACTGTCATTAAATCATTTCATTTTCAGGTGTTTGTGAATTACTTTTGATTTAACATCAACACTTAATTGCTCCATATTGCAATACAATACAATCACATAACAGCAACGCTCTCCCACATTTCAGCTATTAATACTGCCCTTATTTCTGTTTTTTGGTATAAGATTGTAGACGGATGGTTTGACTAGAAATGTACAGTTGTTCACCATCATACTGATAACCTTTCAGTCATTCTGCAAACTACAGTGAGAACCGCTGTAGTTAAAAATACCATTCCTTACACACTAATACTGAAATGGTTAAGCTGTTTCAGAATGACCACAATAACATTTCAGATGTTTTACCATGTGCTCAGCCTGCTGGTTTGTCCATTCACACACATTTTTATCACCACATGATCTTGTATAGCGAAACCACATGACTTTTTAATGCGCATACTGGGATTTGTTCGGTAAAAGTGTTTCCATCATGGTGTATGCGCATCTTTTCTTATCGAATAAAGTTTATCCTACTCAGTTATGACCTCACGGTGGCGCAGTGGGTAGCACGATCGCCTCACAGCAAGAAGGTCGCTGGGTCAGTTGGCATTTCTGTGTGGAGTTTGCATGTTCTCCCCGTGTTGGCGTGGGTTTCCTCCACAAGTCCAAAGACATGCGCTATAGGGGAATTGGGTAAGCTAAATTGTCTGTAGTGTGTGTGTGAATGAGTGTGTATGGATGTTTCCCAGTGATGGGTTGCAGCTGGAAGGGCATCCGCTGCGTAAAACATATGCTGGATAAGTTGGCGGTTCATTCCGCTGTGGCGATCACAGATTAATAAAGGGACTAAGCCGAAATGAAAATGAATGAATGAATGAATGAATGAATACTCTGTTATGCGCAAGTGTTTTTTATGCGCATCTTGGCGTTTCCATCAACTGTGATACTTCCATATCCAAAATGCACATAAAAATAGGTGGATGGAAACAGCTGTTGATGCAATTGAAGAAAGGAAATTAGTGATCCATTACACAGGCTTTTAGAATGAACTGCGGATAAGATCAGAAGTGAAGTGCACTAAACCACAACATCTGAATCCAAACCTCCAGGCAAACTGAATCGTTAAATCATATCAGAAGTTCAAATCTAACATTTTAAGTATTCATTCTGATTCCAATTCCTAGTTCTGGAATCAATGGTTTCAATATTGCGATGTTGCCTCACAGCAAGAAGGTCGCTGGTTCGAGTCCCAGCTGGGTCAGTTGGCATTTCTGTGTGGAGTTTGCATGTTCTCTTCGTGTTGGCGTGGGTTTCCTCCGGGTGCTCCGGTTTCCTTCACAGTCCAAACACATGCGCTGTAGGGGAAGTGAATAAACTAAATTGGCGATAGTGTATGAGTGGGAATGAGTTTGTATGGGTGTTTCCCAGTACTGGGTTGCAGCTGGAAGGGCATCCGAGATTCAGCTCATTTTAAATAAGTAGTTTGAAAAAGTTGCAAAAAACAAATTATGTATATGTGAGTGTGTGTGAATGTGAGTGAGTGAGTGAGTGAGTGAGTGAGTGAGTGAGTGAGTGAGTGAGTGTGTGTGTGTGTGTGTGTGTGTGTGTGTGTGTGTGAACGTGAGAGTGTATGTGTGTTTCCCAGTACTGGGTTGCAGCTGGAAGGTGACCCCTGATGAATAAGGGACTAAGCCGAAGGAAAATGAATGAATGAATGAGTTATAAGTGTGGTGCATATATGGTTATTTGAACCAATTCATCCGAATCTGTTCATGGAAAAATGCATCTGATCATTATTAGCAAGTGACTACTGATCATCATTACAGAGAGAGAGTTAAATTATTAATTAGATCTAAACTGAAAAGAGGAATCATTTCCCCTTGAAGGAATCAATTCCAAACTCTGGAATCGATTCTTGATTCTCAACTCATCAGAATTGATTCTTTTTGGAATCGACTCAGTCCAACTGAGAGGTGCATCATTTAAGAGGTGTGTGTGTGTGTGTGTGTGTGTGTGTGTGTGTGTGTGTGTGT
>CAIGQW010050291.1:249380-268862 GCA_903798125.1 Danio choprae
GTGCGTGCGTGCGTGCGTGCGTGCGTGCGTGCGTGCGTGCGTGCGTGTGCGTGTGCGTGTGCTGTTTCTAACTATTACAGTCTGAAAGGTCAAGGCGTATTGTTAACAGAAACATCTGAAGTATTTCTAATGCTAAAACTAACTTAATGTAAAATGCTATTTGTTTCGAATTTACTTTTTTATTAATTCAAAAGAAGTTGTAATGTTTGAATTTTACTCTAATTTCTGACGTGTGTAACTTTTGAATAAAAGTTATGAATATGTAAATGTAAATCCGGATTTATATCTATAATTCTGAATCTATGCATGCAATTTAAAAGAAAAGGTAAATCTGAAAGTACAGATAAACTGATTTTGTTTATTATAAGCACACGCTGAACTTTTGTTGTCTGCTACTTTAAACTCTTAAACTCATAAAGCAGAATGGATTCTGATTGGCTGTCAGTGTTTTTATCTTTTATCAGCTGTAGGATAAAAACAAAACTTAAAGTGATTCCAGCGAGATTGTTTTTCTATGTCGTAATGGTTACACCTAACCTGAGCCTATAAATATGAGAGAGGACTGACAGACAACATATTAGTAGCATGTAAACATTACAGCAGTTTAAACACATCAAGTTTGACTGATCTGATTGCTGTGTCATGCTTGATCTTACACACCATTACAGTTACAGATAAACTCATTCATTCACTGTCATTTGCGTGTGCGTGTGCGTGTGTGTGTGTGTGTGTGTGTGTGTGCGTGTGCATGTGCTGTTTCTAACTATTACAGTCTGAAAGGTCAAGGCAGATTGTTAACAGAAACATCTGAAGTATTTTCAGTCACACTTTACAGTAAGGTTCCATTAAATAATGTTATTGTATTAACTAACATGAACTAAGAATGAAAAATACTTGTACAGCATTTATTAATCCCAGTTCAGCGTTTAATAATGAAAAAGTTGTGTTTGATAACATTAGGTAATGCACTGTGAGTTAACAATAACGAATAACATTTTCATGAACTAAAATTCAACAAAGATGAATGAATACTGTAATAAACATTGGTAATACTTTATTTTAAGGTGTCTTTACTGTTAACTATTAGTTGCTGCTGTAAATGTTTAAGTTGAATCAAATGAACTCTAAAAAACATGTAAACATCAATTAAACTGACTTAAAACATTAATTTAAATAGTGTTTAAATAAAACAATTAGTAAATAAATTAAGTAACATTAACTAATGCAACCTTATTATACAGTTTCACCAGATTTTCTCATAGACGTACAGTATGCATGACTTCATAATGCCAGTTTTCATTTATAATAGTGTTTATAATACTCTTTATATTTTATAGGACCTTTAAAAGTAGTAATCTGATGAGCCAGTTAATATTGGTCTTGATTAAAATCTTTAAAAAAAATTATTGTTTCATAGCCTGACCAGTTGAGATTTCAAACTAATAGATCAGATAGACTATGCTTAAGGTTGCATGATTATATGCTGTCATGGCTTTGCAATCAAAACATGTGCTTATAATGGAAGTCAATGGGGCAAAGACAGCCACCAACATAACCAAAGGTTGTGAATTTGAACGTATTGTTGAGTTAAAAAAAAAATCCAAACCATTTTCCCAAAAGAATCACCCCAGAGTGGATCAAAACATCCCCAACAGCACACAAACTCTGTTGGTCTCAGCTATTTAAATAAAGTGTTCATTAAAGAAATCTGGCCTGAAAAAAAAATTCAGTCAGAATATTTTTTTTTACTTAAATCCTTAATAGTTCAGATATAGCGCATAGTGCACGCTTAACGTTGTTTTAGAGGAAAACAAACATTGCACTCTGCTGTAAAAAGTGATAAGTTGACTTTATTTATATAAAAGATAGTAAACTTATTGCCTTATTAAGTAAACACTGTAAAAAGCGATTTGTTGAAAAAGTGAGTAACCTCACAGCCTTCAAATTATTAAGTAAATGAACTATGTGCCCTCGGCTGGGTCAGTTGGCATTTCTGTGTGGAGTTTGCATGTTCTCCCCGTGTTGGCGGGGGTTTCCTCCGGGTGCTCCGGTTTCCCCCACAGTCCAAAGACATGCGGTACAGGTGAATTGGGTAGGCTAAAATTGTCCGTAGTGTGAATGTTTCTCAGTGATGGGTTGCAGCTGGAAGGGCATCCGCTGCGTAAAACATGTGCTGGATAAGTTAGCGGTTCATTCCGCTGTGGCGACCCCTGATTAATAAAGGGACTAAGCCGAAATGAAAATGAATGAATGAATGAACTATGTGCATAATTATAAAAAACTAAGTTAAGTCAACTTAACAGTTGTAAGTTACAACAGAAATACTTACATTATTTAAGTAAAATCAACTTGTCATTTTTAAGGCAATGGGTTTACTCACTTTAAGTAATCACTTTTTTACAGTGTATGTGCATAATTCTGAAAGTTAAGTCAAGTCAATGGGTTTACTCACTTCTTTTTTTTTAAAGTAAAATCATCTTGTTGCTTTTAAGGCAACGGGCTTATACTCACGTTTTTAATGTAAAGTAACTAATCGCCAGGCCCACACCGAATCTGTGCAGATTTCCGCAGATTTTTGAGTCTATTCATTTACTTGTAAATGTGTGTGCATTTATATTTATTCTGTTTTGAAATTAATTTCAGTAATATTATTGACATGAACATGTTAATATGATTTATTTACAGTTTGTAAAGTAATATATTCTGTCTTTTAGTTGGTATATTATATGAGACTTGCTTTGTTTACTAACAAAGTGGATCTAATGTGTAAACAACAAAAAGTTAATAAGGTATTATTTTTTATTTCATATATACATTTTTTTAGTCATGATACTCCCAAAATCATTGATATTGTACAAAATTCTGCACAGAAATAGCAAAAAATGTCCGCAGACAGATGTTTTAATCAGTGTTTTACCTCCTCCGCTTCTGTAACACAGGTATGGAAACCTCCAGATGTTGCCCAGTCCCACAGCACAGCCGATGCCGGCCAGAGTAAACTCGATCTGCCTGTTCCATGTGGGTCTGCCGGCCTCCGCTTCCACCGCCATCCTTCAGGCAAGTTCAGCAGTGTGAACGCAAACCGAGATTAGCAGTGGACGTAGTTTTAGTGGTGTAATGATTGTTCAGGAGCTGTAATGATTAGCTGGGAGGCGTTGGACAGGGAACAAACTTTCCTTTTATCTCCACTGCAAATATCTAAACATTCTTACATGAACAAGCATTTACTTGAGAAGCTCAAATAGTCTTGTTTTTGGAAAAATGTTGCAAAATTAAGTGAGTTTATGATATAGAGTTGATATAGAGCCACTGTTGTGGCTATTTTCTTTAAGGAGGCTCTCTCAATGGTAAAGAAGACAAAGTCTTACCCAAGATGTCTTTTAAAGTTTTATTCTTTGCAAAGAAGGTCAGACAGTCATACAGTACACAGGTTCCTGCAGAGCGCGACACTCAAAGAAGAGTGTGTTTCCTTTTTATCTAGTTTCTTCCCTCTAAAGACCACAAGGCCATCAGTGACATAGCGAATGAATCACATCACAGTTATTTTAACACTCATAATTCATTTTTAGTCATCTATACTTCAATCTCATCTCCCACCTAGCTGTACAGGTCATAGGTCACCATACATGGAGTACAATCTTGTCTTATGATAAACAGACGCCAAAGTGGTCACGCATAGCTTAACTGTGTAATGTAGACATAGAAAAAGAAAAGAAGAACAGACTTTATAATGAATATAAAGGTATATAAATGAATTTCCATAACTCCCCACAGTCCAAACACATGCGCTATAGGTGAATTGAAGAAACTAAATTGGCCGTAGTGTATGAGTGTGTGTGTGTGTGTGAGAGAGAGAGAGAATGAATGTGAATGGGTGTTTCCCAGTACTGGGTTGCAGCTGGAAGGGCATATGCTGGATAAGTTGGAGGTTCATTCCACTGTGGCAACCCCCGATGAATAAAGGGACTAAGCTGAAGGAAAATGAATAAATTCATTCATTCATTCATTTTCTTTTCGGCTTAGTCCCTTTATTAATCTGGGGTCGCCACAGCGGAATGAACCGCCAACTTATCCAGCATATGTTTTACACAGCGGATGCCTTTCATCACTGGGAAACATTCACACACATACACCATGGACAATTTAGCTTACCCAATTCCCCTATAGCGCATGTCTTGGACTTGTGGGGGAAACCGGAGCACCCGGAGGAAACCCACGCCAACACGGGAAGAACATGCAAACTCAACACAGAAATGCCAACTGACCCAGCCGAGGCTTGAACCAGCGACCTTCTTGCTGTGAGGCGATTGTGCTACCCACTGCGCCACCGTGAGGCCCTAAATGAATGAATGTGTGAAATAATAATAAATGCATTAATGGTACTAAAAACACTCTTTTTATTAAGAATGTATCAGTTATTGCCATCATTGGTGTCCTAATTGAAATACCCAGTAGTATAGCATATCTCTGAGTCTGAAGTTCATTTTGTGTTATGTATTTAATTATGAATCAACAGCAATCCTTAAAGAGCTTAATTATCTTTGACAGTTTCTGCATAAACTCAAAATATTTCAGCCTCCTTTACTACTCGAAATTATAACTGACAGAAATTGAAAACTACAAATAATATATTAGAAAATGGACAATTTTATTTATTGTCTATTATAAATATTCATTCATTCATTCATTTTCATTGAATAAAGGGACTAAGCTGAAGGAAAATGAATGAATGAATTCATTCATTCATTTTCTTTTCGGCTTAGTCCCTTTATTAATCTGGGGTCGCCACAGCGGAATGAACCGCCAACTTATCCAGCATATGTTTTACGCAGCGGATGCCCTTCCAGCTGCAACCCATCACTGGGAAACATCCATACACAACTATTCACACTCATACACTACGGACAATTTAGCTTACCCAATTCACCTATACCGCATGTCTTTGGACTTGTGGGGGAAACCAGAGCACCCGGAGGAAACCCACGCCAACACGGGGAGAACATGCAAACTCCACACAGAAATGCCAACTGACCCAGCCGAGGCTCGAACCAGCGACCTTCTTGCTGTGAGGCGAATGTGCTATCCACTGCGCCACCGTGAGGCCCCTATTATAAATATTAGGACTACTATTTAAGATCATTTGTAATTTCACTTCATTTAATATGACAAAAAAAAAGTTTGTGCTGCTTTATATTGCAAACTGGTATTTATCAAGTTGTTTTAATCCTTTATAATAATCATATGCAGCACTTTTTATTTATTTTGCAGTAGTGACTAAAGAGTCAGACGTTTGCACATGCGGAAACCTGTAAATGTATAAACAATACACATGTAAATGTGGTGCCATCTTGAGGTTAAACTTTGTATACAATCACCTCACAGAATATGTACATTACTCATAAGTAAGATTAATTGCCTTTTATTAGTTTGTTCTCTTTCCCAGTAATGGGTTGCGGCTGGAAGGGCATCTGCTGCGTAAAACATATGCTGGAATAGTTGGCGGTTCATTCCGCTGTGGCAACCACTGATAAATAAGGGACTAAGCCGAAAAAAAAAATGAATGAATGAATAGTATGTTCTCGGGGGTGGCGCAGTGGGTAGCACAATCGCCTCACAGCAAGAAGGTCGCTGGTTCAAGCCTTAGCTGGGTCAGTTGGCATTTCTGTGTGGAGTTTGCATGTTCTCCCTGTGTTCACGTGGGTTTCCTCCGGGTGCTCCGGTTTCCCCACAAGTACAAAGACATGCGCTATAGGTGAATTGGGTAAGCTAAATTGTCTATAGTGCATTAGTGTGAATGAGTGTGTATGGATGTTTCCCAGTGATGGGTTACAGCTGGAAGGGCATCCACTGTGTAAAACATATGCTGGATAAGTTGGCGGTTCATTCCGCTGTGGCGACACCAGATTAATAAAAGGGACTAAGTCGAAAAGAAATTGAATGAATGAATAGTATGTTCTCTAAGATATGGCCTATTTCTTACATATAAATAAGGATATACATGTAAATTGTATGTCATCTAGACCCAACTTTTTTAAACAAACACTCAATGCTGTATGTAGATTTGCAGCAATATTTGTGACATATCTACATTATATGCATTCTAGGATGCATATGCATAGGACAGAATTTCACATATCTATACACAGCATGTGATATATAGAGTGTAGACAGAAATGACATGCTGTCATGTAAAGGATAAAAAACATGAGGCTGTTTTGTTTAAAAAAGAACAAAGTATAGAGATCTGTTCGGTAGGAATGAACCTTAAAGGGACAGCTCACCCAAAAATGAAGATTTACTCACTATTTACTCACTCTCAAGTGGTTCCATCCTCTGTTAAACACAAAGGAAGATATTTTGAAGACATCTGAAAACCAGCAAGCACTTATTCCATAGATGGAAAAACAAACACTATGGAAGTCAATGGTTACAGGTTTCTTCCAAATATCTTTATTTGTGTTTAACAGAATAAAGAAACTCATAAAGGTTTAGAACAAGTAAAGAGCGAGTAAATGATGACAATGTCAATGTTTGGGTGAACTATCCCTTTAAATGATTTCTGTTGTGATATGGTGATAAATAAAGACAATTAAATTAAATATTTAATACAATATTAAGGGGGCATGGTGGCTCAGTGGTTAGCACTGTCGCCTCACAGCAAGAAGGTTGCTGGTTCGAGTCCCGGCTCGGCCAGTTGGTATTTCTGTGTGGAGTTTGCATGTTCTCCCCGTGTTGGCGTGGGTTTCCTCCGGGTGCTCCGGTTTCAGTCCAAACACATGCGCTATAGGTGAATTGATGAAACTAAATTGGCCATAGTGTATGAGGGTGTGTATGTGTGAATGTGAGTGTGTATGGGTGAGAGTGTATGCTGGAAGGGCATCCACTGCGTAAAACATATGCTGGAATAGTTGGCGGTGCATTCCGCTGTGGCGACCACTGACTAAGTAGAAGGAAAATGAATGAATGAATATTATGGGAAAATGCTGAAAAGTGAATAATGCATAAATGATCTCACTCTTTGTTGATGCTGTAAGGGGTTTCATCAACCCATCTCCACCGGCCTGTGTTCTGATCTGTGAGGCCAACCCAGTAGTTTTTGGGGATGGTATGGCTGTTCAGAAATGACTAGAAGAAAGACAGGAACTGAGAATGAGTGGTAAAAATTCAATGAAAATGGTACAGTTGAAGTCAGAATTATTAGCCTTCCCGAATTATCAGCCCCCCTGTATATTTATTCCCCAATTTCTGTTTAACGGAGAGAAGATTTGTTTCCAATACATTTCTAAACTATAGTTTTAATAACTCATTTCTAATAATTCTAATAATTCTTCAAGAGGCCTCACGGTGACGCAGTGGATAGCACGTTCGCCTCACAGCAAGAAGGTTGCTGGTTCGAGCCTCGGCTGGGTCAGTTGGCGTTTCTGTGTGGAGTTCGCATGTTCTCCCCGTGTTGGCGTGGGTTTCCTCCGGGTGCTCCGGTTTCCCCCACAAGTCCAAAGACATGCGCTATAGGTGAATTGGGTAAGCTAAATTGTCTGTAGTGTATGAGTGTGAATGGGTGTGTATGGATGTTTCCCAGAGATGGGTTGCAGCTGGAAGGGCATCCGCTGCGTAAAACATATGCTTGATAAGTTGGCGGTTCACTCCGCTGTGGCGACCCCAGATTAATAAAGGGACTAAGCCGAAATGAAAATGAATGAATGAATATTCTTCAAGATACTAGTATTCAGCTTAAAGTGACATTTAAAGGCTTCACTAGGTTAATTAGGGTAAAGTTAGGGTAATTAGGCAAGTCATTGTATAACAGTGGTTTGATCTGTAGACAATCCAAAACTAATATTGCTGAAGGGGGCGAATAATATTGACCTTAAAATGGCTTTAAAAATTAAAAACTGCTTTCATTCTAGCCGAAATAAAACAAATAAAACTTTCTCCAGAAGAAAAAATATAGGAAATACTGTGAAAAATTCCTGAATCTGTTCAACATCATATGGGAAATATATAAAAAAATACACAGGAGGGCGAATAATTCTGACTTGAACTGTATGTGTGTGTTTAGCTGTTACTCACCCACTCCTCATTGTCATCTTGTATTTTCAGGAGTGACGCTCCCTCTTGTTTGCAGTAATCTCGGGCTTCAGACCAGCTGATTTGAGTCTCAGAAAACAAGAAACAGCTGCTTTTATACGCAATCCAGTTAGATTTACAGCTTTCCACAGGGACATCTGTGTCGGAGAGAAAGACAAGGTAAGAAAGTGAGCAGCTACTGAAAAAATCAATGAGTAAATCTGTAGTTGGCAGCATGGTGGCGCAGTGGAACTAAGCCGAAATCAAAATGAATGAATGAAATCTGTAGTTTTTTATTAATAGTTTGCATTTTTGTTCAGTTTTAGTAATTATGTTGTTTCTTTTTTTATTATTTCTTTCAATAATTTATGTAAAAAAAAAAAGTTTGTAATATATTTTATGTCAGTAAACCTTTAAGTAAATAGTACTTTAGTCTAATTGTTTTAGTAAACTATAATAACCTTGAAAGAGAGGATTAAAACTAGGGCTGAAACTTATAATCGAAAAATAAACAAAATCACTTCCTGTCTGTATAACATTTATTTGACATGCTTGTTATATTTATTTCAATTAAGCAATATGCAGATTGTTTTTATTTGATCTAAAATAAAATAAATATATATATATTTATCTGGGGAGGCACGGTGGCTCAGTGGTTAGCATCGTCGCCTCACAGCAAGAAGGTCGCTGGTTGGAGTCTCGGCTGGGTCTTAATTGGCCGTTGTGTATGAATATGTGTGAATGTGAGAGTGTATGGGTGTTTCCCAGTACTGGGTTGCAGCTAGAAGGGCATCCGCTGTGTAAAACATATGCTGGAATAGTTGGCGGTTCATTCCACTGTGGTGACCTCTGAAATACAAACTAAGCCGAAGGAAAATTAATGAATCAAAAAATATATTTATATTTGTGTGTGTGTGTGTGTGTGTGTGTGTGTGTGTGTGTGTGTGTGTGTATCTGTGCGTCTTTTATACGCTTATTACTGCTCTGTTGCATTTCAGTCACAATATCTTCTAAGAAAATGTACTTATGAGCTTATGAGATTAATCAATTGATTACAGTGGTAGATTAATTGATTATTAAAATAATCTATAACTGCAGCCCTAATTAAAACTGATATGATGAACATGGCAGCTTATAAATATGTATTTTTTTTTTAAGATATATGCAGTACACAGCAAGGTTTCATTTGCTGACTGCATGAATTAACAATGAACCATACATCGAAAGCATTTATTAATGTTAGTTAATGTTGATTATACATAATAATTCAAATACAATCGTTCCAGAATTATATTCATTTACATTCACACTTAGACTCAAAAATGGGTGTTAACAGAATAAGGGAACATAATAAAGGCAGATTTATTTATTTTTTGCAATTTTCAACTGCATACCAGTTGTTTTGGCGCTCGTATTGGACATCAGCCCCTTCAAAGCATTCAGGATTCTCTCTTCTGAATAATAATTAAAAAACAAAACACAACAAGAACACACATCAGACCTAGACAAATTCAATGCATTCCGTGTCATTAATGCAATGTAAAGAATAAACTTAGTGTGAGTAGAGCCATTAAATCCATACATTCAGTGCAGTTATGTTTCTGAAGTAAGTCCTTATCGAGCTGAAAATGGATTAATACAGATAAATACACTCACCGGCCAATTTATTAGGTACACCTGTCCAACTGCTCGTTAACGCAAAATTCTAATCAGCCAATCACATGGCAGCAACTCAATGCATTTCGGCATGTAGACATCGTCAAGACGATCTGCTGCAGTTCAAACCGAGCATCAGAATGGGGAAGAAAGGGGATGTAAGTGACTTTGAACGTGGCATGATTGTTGGTGCCAAACGGGCTGGTCTGAGTATTTCAGAAACTGCTGATCTACTGGGATTTTCACGCACAACCATCTCTAGGGTTTACAGAGAATGGTCCAAAAAAGAGAAAATATCCAGTGAGCGGCAGTTCTGTGGGCGCAAATGCCTTGTTGATGCCAGAGGAGAATGGCCAGACTGGTTCCAGCTGATAGAAAGGCAACAGTAACTCAAATAACCGTTTGTTACAACCGAGGTCTGCAGAAGAGCATCTCTGAACGCACAACACATCCAACCTTGAGGCGGATGGGCTACAGCAGCAGAAGACCACACCGGGTGCCACTCCTGTCAGCTAAGAACAGGAAACTGAGGCTACAATTCACACAGGCTCACCAAAATTGGACAATAGAAGATTGGAGAAACGTTGCCTGGTCTGATGAGTCTCCATTTCTGCTGCGACATTCAGATGGTAGGGTCAGAATTTGGCATCAACATCATGAAGGCATGGATCCATCCTGCCTTGTATCAACAGTTTAGGCTGGTGGTGGTGGTGTAATGGTGTTGGGGATATTTTCTTGGCACACTTTGGGCCCATTAGTACCAATTGAGCATCATGTCAACGCCACAGCCTACCTGAGTATTGTTTCTGACCATGTCCATCCCATGACCACAGTGTACCCATCTTCTGATGGCTACTTCCAGCAAGATAACGCACCATGTCATAAAGCGTGAATCATCTCAGGTTTCTTGAACATGACAATGAGTTCACTGTACTCAAATGGCCTCCACAGTCACCAGATCTCAATCCAATAGAGCACCTTTGGGATGTGGTGGAACAGGAGATTCGCATCATGGATGTGTAGCTGACAAATCTGCACCAACTGTGTGATGCTTTCATGTCAATATAGACCAAAACATAGGAGTTTACAGTGGTGTTTTAATTGAGGCTTCAATAACAGTAGGTAAACCTTAAAACAGTAAGCTTTAATAATTTGCTGACTTAGGTTAACATGAACTAAAATATGTAAAGCTTTAATGTTAATTTCAACATTTGCAATTACAACAAAAGTATAATTTAATAAACCTTAGATATCATGATCTAACAAGGATCTGTGTTTTTATGTACAAATATTAATAGATACTGTAACAAAAGTGTTGCTCATTGTTGATGTTAATGCATTATGGAAGGGGTAATGTACAGGCTGAATAAACCCAGACAGGTTTATCAGCAGCTGTAGTATAAGACTAAAACTCACTTTATTATGTGAAAACAACCAGCTCGACGTATATTATCCTACTTATTATATAGCTACTTGCTACTAAACAATTAGACACAAAACATTGAACTATTAAAGTTAAAATACGCTTATTTAAAATTAGAAAGTGGGCCAATTTAGTCCCAAGTAGTACACTTACTAGTATGCTTATGTAATATACTTATTACATGATGTCTTGATGAATGATGCTTTGGATAAATATTTATTGTGAAATACGCTATACAAACAAACTTTAATTGAATTGATTGATGTGTAATTAAATATATATTTCAACATTACTTAAGTATACTTCATAAACTACCGCTTGGGAATAAACTGGCCCACTTTTTAGTTTATAAAAATATACTTTTAAATGTACTATAAGTGTAGCAATAGTAAACTTTAAGTGCACATTTAGTCGACAATTACATTTTTCATTTGTACTGGAAGTGATCTTATTAATAGGCCCACACGGATTCTGAACAAGCAGATTTACACAGATTTTGGGTCATTCATTAATTAATTCATTTTCATTTCGGCTTAATCCCTTTATTAATCTGGGGTCGCCACAGTGGAATGAACCGCCAACTTATCCAGCATATGTTTTATGCAGCGGATGCCCTTCCAGCTGCAACCCATCACTGGGAAACATCCACACACTCTCATTCACACACATAGACTACGGACAATTTAGCTTACCCAATTCACCTATACCGCATGTCTTTGGACTTGTGGGGGAAACCGGAGCACCCGAAGGAAACCCACACCAACACGGGGAGAACATGCAAACTCCACACAGAAACGCCAACTACACAATCACCTCACAGCAAGAAGGTCGCTGGTACGAGCCTCGGCTGGGACAGATGGCATTTCTGTGTGGAGTTTGCATGTTCTCCCCGTGTTCGCGTGGGTTTCCTCCGGGTGCTCCGGTTTCCCCCACAAGTCCAAAGACATGCAGTATAGGTGAATTGGGTAAGCTAAATTGTCACTTGTGAATGAGTGTGTGTGGATGTTTCCCAGTGATGGATTGCAGCTGGAAGGGCATCCGCTGCGTAAAACATATGCTGGATAAGTTGGCGGTTCATTCTGCTGTGGTGACCCCAGATTAATAAAGGGACTAAGCCGAAAAGAGAATGAATGAATGAATATTTAATAAGATGCAAATGTTTATATGATTTATGTACAGTACAGTTTGTAAAGTCATATTTTCTGTCTTTTATTAGATATGTTAAATAAGACACAAGTGGATCTAATTGGATTTGCATTGTAAACCTTAAATAAAGTTAAAAAGTAATAATTTTTATGTAGTTTATAGTAAGTGAAACTCCACAAATCCACAGATTTTGTACAACGTTTAAAAAAGAATAATAAAGGAAATGGCAAAGAATGTCCGCAGATTCTGTCTGGCCCTGCTTATGAGACTCTTCTTTTAAAAAGTCTCTTTAATCCACAGATTTATTGATATAATCTTTTCTCACCTGTTTCACTGAGTTTGGACGTCAGCGCTGATACTGCAGAGCTCAAGCTGTTCATCAAACTCTTCACTTCCTGCTGCTCCACTGTGGATCAGAAAAGTGTGAGTAGATCAATCTCAGTTTACAAGACTTGTGTAATTATTGTGTAAATATAGCACTTATTGTGTAAAGTGCATTATTTTTTAAATACTTTATTTATAGGGATTTGTAAAGAATGTACATAGTCAAAAAAGAGCTAATATAACATACATCCTCTAACACTTACTACGCTTGGTGCCTTTAAAGGGGACCTATTATGCTGCTTTGTACAAGATGTCAAATAAGTCTCTGATGTCCCTAGAGTGGCCTCACAGTGGCGCAGTGGATAGCACGTTCGCCTCACAGCAAGAAGGTCGCTGGTTCAATTCTCGGCTGGGTCAGTTGGCGTTTCTGTGTGGAGTTTGCATGTTCTCCCTGTGTTGGCGTGGGTTTCCTCCGGGTGCTCCGGTTTCCCCCACAGTCCAAAGACATGCGGTATAGGTGAATTGGGTAAGCTAAATTGTCCGTAGTGTATGAGTGTGAGTGGGTGTGTATGGATGTTTCCCAGAGATGGGTTGCAGCTGGAAGGGCATCCGCTGCGTAAAACATATGCTGGATAAGTTGGCGGTTCATTCCGCTGTGGCGACCCCAGATTAATAAAGGGACTAAGCCGAAATGAAAATGAATGAATGAATGAATGAATGTCCCTAGAGTGTGCATGTGAAATTTCAGCTCAAAATACCACACAAAAAATGTTTTCTAACTCTCTGAAACTGACCCTTTTAGTCATTGATCCTAATTGTGTCGTTTTGGTGACTGTCGCTTTAAATTCAAGTGAGATTGTGCTCTTTTCAAAAGAGGGTGGAGCTACAAATGCTTGTGTCAGCATAGTGGCAGATTCAAAACAGGACTAACATTATCTGTGTGAAAAACTGAAAATGTGGTAAGACAAAGACTTTACAAGCTGTATTTGACAAATCATATAAACATTTACATATTACTTTATAATATTACTGAAATTAATATAAAAACTGAATAAATGTACATTTACACATATTTGCACAAGTAAATATATATTAACTATGATGGGCGAAAAAATCAGCTGGGAGCAGATTCTGTGTGGGCTTAAACATAGGCTGTACACAACATTATTGCAGTTAAAAAAAAGCTTTGCATAAACAAATTAAACCATTCAATGTATAATATATAACCATATATAACCATGAACTGTTTTAATAATAATAATAATAATAATTCCTTACATTTATATAGTGCTTTTCTGAACACTTAAAGCGCTTTACATATTTTTGGAGGGAATCTACTCATCCACCACCAGCTGATTCGTGGAGAGGTGACAGAGTGATGAAGCCAATTATGATATGGGGATGGTCAGAATGCCGGGGTTAAACCCCTACTCTTTTCGAAGGACATCCTGGGATTTTTCACGACCACAGAGAGTCAGGACCTCGGTTTACCACGGCTGAAAGACAGTGCTCACTGAGCAGTATAAAGTCCCCTTCACTATATTGGGGCGTTAGGTCCCTCACAGGACCCCTGTGAGCGCCCCCTGCTGGTCTCACTAACACCACTTCCAGCAGCAACCTAGCTTTCCCATGTGGTCTCCCACATGGGAAGGTACTGACCAGGCGCAGCCCTGCTTAGCTTCAGTGGGCGGCCATGTGAGAGTTGCAGAGAGCTAGCTGCCGGTTTTAAAGCATGTTTCATTCTTGATAAATGAAAGATAATAATGAAATACATTGGATATAGACTGCTGTATTACACATTTAATGTAAGTTTTACTCACTGGCGGCTGATAGTTGAGAGGAAAGAGCTGCGACTAATGAAGTGAGATCTGATACTGAACGCTTCAGTTCACTCATTGAGCTCGACAGAGAATCTTGAACAGACATAAAACAGAAATACAGCATAAAATAATTATCATAGAAATTCTATAACTGGAGGTAAATTTGGTAACACTTTACAACAATGTTCCACTTGTTAACATGACTTTAATACTTAACATAAATTAACTTTTCATTTAAACTACTTATAAAAGATCAATAAAGCAAATAGTCTAATGGTTATATTTTTAATTCTGACTAATATACTACTGTAATCTGTAAATCCTACTGTAAATTTCCTACTTTTGTCTTGTTTCTAGTCCAAATATCTTAAAATACTTACATCTAGAGGCATTTCCTAGACAAGAATAATTATTGTCTTGTTAAAAAACACACACAATTTTAAGATATTTGGACTAGAAACAAGACAAAACCTCTAAGTAAAGAAATCTGTTTTCATTCATTTTCCTTCAGCTTAGTCCCTTTATTCATCAGGGGTCGCCACAGCGGAATGAACCACCAACTTATCCAGCATATGTTTTACACAGCGGATGCCTTTCCAGCTGCAAACCAGTACTGGGAAACATCTATACACACTCATTTACACACACACACACAGACACACACACTTTGGCCAATTTAGTTTCTTCAATTGACCCATAGCGCATGTGTTTGGACTGTGGGGGAAACTGGAGCACCCGGAGGAAACCCACGCCAACACGGGGAGAACATGCAAACTCCACACAGAAATGCCAACTGGCCCAGCCGGGACTTGAACCAGCGACCTTCTTGCTGTGAGGCCACAGTGCTAACCACTGAGCCACCATGTTGCCCAAAATCTGTTTTACAGTGTAAATTGAAAGTTGAATAAAATGGACATTTCTTCTTTTTGTATGAAGGTTTAGCATTGTATCTGCTAATAGTATTTATTGTACATAAGCTAACATGAAATAACAATGAGCATTTGCATTTAAATGTATACATTTTTAAGAATAAATACTGTAATAAATGCATTGATATTATACAATGGAAATTGTTTATACTTTTTTTATATACAATATTAAGCTTTTTTGTTGTTGTTTTTATGCTTTTGTCTCACCCAAGTCACGTTGTTTGTTTTGTTGATCAGATTGTACGGCTGATTTCAGCCTTTCCAGTGATCTTTCTGTTTCAGCCTGTTTCTCTTTCTGATTATTAACTGGAAGAAAAGGTTAAAACATCTTTAATTCTCTTCTTTAACTGACACATACTACTGATGTGGTGTTTCAGACCTGCATCGTTCAGTGCTGATACTGCAGAACTCAAACTGTTGATCAAGCTCTTCACTTCAGTAGTTTCAGACACGTCCTGCTCTGTGAAAGTGAAGAAGTGAATATTCGGCATTTAATGGACTGTTGTTGCATCGAGGGCTGTTTTAAACATTTAAAGGAGACCTGTTATGCCTCTTTTGACAAGATGTAAAATAAGTCTCTGATGTCCCTGAGAAGTTTCAACAAAAAATACCACACAAATAATGTTTTCTAACTCTCTGAAACTGACCCTTTTAGGCTTTGATCCTAATTGTGCTGTTTTGGTGACTGTCGCTTTAAATTTAAATGAGATTGTGTTCTTATCAAAAGAGGGCGGAGCTACAAATGCCTGTGTGTCAGCATAGTGGCAGATTCAAAAACAGGACTAACATTATCTGAGTGAAAAACAGAAAATGTGAACGTCAGAATACGCCAGTCTATGGAGACTCCTGTCGCTGTTCATTTGTGCTTCATCTAAAACTCCACATTTATAATCCTCTTAGTCTATGCTGACATTATCTTCAGCAGCTCAAAACTCTAATGGCGGACGGCTGCTTCTCACACAGGGCTGTTTATGCTAATGAGGGAGAGATGGTCATTAGTGGGTTGGGCTTTCCCCCTCTGATGACACATACAAAGGGAGAATGTCAATCAAAGTGTTTCTGCAGACTGCAGTCTTTAAACCTCTTATAAAAGGGATTTTTGCATAATAGGTGCCCTTTAGTTCTACTTACTGGCAGCTGATTGCTGAGAGGAAAGAGCTGCGACTGATGAAGTGAGGTCTGATACTGAACTCTTCAGTTCAATCATTGAGCTCGACAGAGAATCTTGAACAGACAAAAACCATTAATACAGTCAACAAGATCACTGAGTGCTTATACTGGGATTTTACTGAGAGCAGATGTAGAGTTGCATGATCAATTATCATATGAGATTGTATTATTGCAATGCTTTTTGGTAAGGTTTAGTTTGTTAACCTTATATTATTAGTTTACATTAAATATTATTAATTCATTAATTTTCCTTCGGCTTAGTCTATTTCAGAGGTCGCCACAGCGGAATGAACTGCCAACTATTCCAGCATATATTTTACGCAGCGGATGCCCTTCCAGCCGCAACCCAGTACTAGGAAGCACCAATACACACTCTTTCCCACACACACACTCATACACTACGGCCAATTTAGTTTATTCAGTTCACCTATAGTGCATGTGTTTGGACTGTGGGGGAAACCGGAGCACCCAGAGAAAACCCACGCCAACACCGGGAGAACATGCAAACTCCACACAGAAATGCCAACTTGCCTAGCAGGGACTCGAACCAGTGACTTTCTTGCTGTGAGGCAACAGTGCTAACCACTTAGCCACCATGCGGCCCATTAAATATCAATAAAAACTTTCTTCAGTTTACTCTCTGATGTGAAATTAAATGTATAAATACAGGATACTAGATCAGCAAGATCAATGTTAATTAGGGCTGGGCCAGTTGGCAGTTCTGTGTGGAGTTTGCATGTTCTCCCCGTGTTGGCGTGGGTTTCCTCCGGGTGCTCCGGGTTCCCCCACAAGTCCAAACACATGCGCTATAGGTGACTTGAATAAACTAAATTGGCCGTAGTGTATGAGTGTGTATGGATGTTTCCCAGTAATGGATTGTGGCTGGAAGGACATGCGCTGTGTAAAACATATTGTAGATAAGTTAATGGTTCATTCCGCTGTGCCGACGCCTGATGAATAAAGGGACTAAGCTGAAGGAAATGACTTCCTATTTTAATCCCCAATTATATTCTGTACAAATGTCTCCAATAAGACAATAGACATGATGAGATTTTAATTGGGTTAAATGTAGGATTCAGCTGTTTTGAGCCCACATGCATTCAATAATCTCTTTTTAAGTTGCATTAAAATTTATGTATATATTTTATTCCCTTTATTTTCCTGGGGTGCAGAAATGTGAAACTCGTAGAAAATCTATATCTATTTCGCGTTTTTGTCGTACCAAAGTCAGACTGTAGAGAAGTAACAGATGATTGCAGACTCTCTAATGTATTTTTAATTTCAGCCTGTTTCTGGTCCTGGTTGCTGACTGAAACAGATATTTGATGGTTAAACAATCACGAATATAAGAGTTTGCTGTTAATATTGTTTTATTTTGTGTTGTCTTTTATATATAAAATAGTTTTGCAGACCTGATGCATCGATTTTGGATGTGAGCGCTGATACTGCAGAACTCAAGCTCTTCACTTCAGCGTTTGTCAGATCCTGCTGGCGCTCTGTTGGAAAATAAATCCTGTTATTACAGACAGAAAACCACGGCTGTTTCGTGGTAAGAAAAGAATACATTTACATGCATTCATGTGCTGATTTGGAGGATTTAAAGGCAGATTATAATAGAAAAACCTCACCCATCTTTTGTAGGTTTTCCTCCTGCTTGGATGTGATTAAACTCAATGAAGAGGTAAGATTGGTCATCCAGTTCCCGATATTAAATATCTTTTTTTCATCTTAAGTATATAGAAACAAAAAATATATATTTCACCCTTTTTTTCATGAGGAAAAACAGTTGATGCAAATTATTTGGTGATCTGAATATATGTGCACATTAAAATATGAGTGTGTAAGTACAGTCGTGGCCAAAAGCTTTGAGAATGACATAAATGTTTGAAATTGGAAAAGTTGCTGCTTAAGTGTTTATAATAGTAATGTGCATATACTCCAGAATGTTCTGAAGAGTGATCAGATGATCTGCATATACTCCAGAATGTTCTGAAGAGTGATCAGATGATCTGCATATACTCCAGAATGTTCTGAAGAGTGATCAGATGATCTGCGCATATACTCCAGAATGTTCTGAAGAGTGATCAGATGATCTGCATATACTCCAGAATGTTCTGAAGAGTGATCAGATGATCTGCACATACTCCAGAATGTTCTGAAGAGTGATCAGATGATCTGCATATACTCCAGAATGTTCTGAAGAGTGATCAGATGATCTGCATAGTCCTTCTTTGCCATGAAGATTAACTTAATCCTGAAAAAACGTTCCACTGCATTTCATTGCTGTCATTAAAGGAGCTGCTGAGATCATTTCAGTAATCGTCTTGTTAACTCAGGAGAGAATGTTGACCAGCACAAGGCTGGAGATCATTATGTCAGGCTGATTGGGTTAGAATGGCAGACTTGACATGTTAAAAGGAGGGTGATGCTTGAAATCATTGTTCTTCCATTGTTAACCATGGTGACCTGCAAAGAAACGCCTGCAGCCATCATTGCGTTGCATAAAAATGGCTTCACAGGCAAGGATATTGTGGCTACTAAGATTGCAGCTAAATCAACAATTTATAGGATCATCAAGAACTTCAAGGAAAGAGGTTCAATTCTTGTTAAGAAGGCTTCAGGGCGTCCAAGAAAGTCCAGCAAGCGCCAGGATCGTCTCCTAAAGAGGATTTAGCTGCGGGATCGGAGTGCCACCAGTGCAGAGCTTGCTCAGGAATGGCAGCAGGCAGGTGTGAGCACATCTGCAGCACAGTGAGGCGAAGACTTTTGGAAGATGGCCTGGTGTCAAGAAGAGCAGCAAAGAAGCCACTTCTCTCCAAAAAACCATCAGGGACTGATTGATCTTCTGCAAAAGTATGGCGAATGGACTGCTGAGGACTGAGGCAAAGTCATATTCTCAGATGAAGCCCCTTTCTGATTGTTTGGGGCATCTGGAAAAAGGCTTGTC
>CAIGQW010050291.1:289412-303491 GCA_903798125.1 Danio choprae
GTCTAAGAAAATAGAATGCATGCTCATAATAATAATATATTGTGTTTTTGGACATGTCTGTGTTGTGTACATCTTAAATCTGTATGGAAATTTCCTTTTATCATTTAGAACAGTTTTTCAGTATAGTGAAGTAGGGGCTACAATTATTTCGCTGAGTGAACTCTAGGGTTAAGAGGCAGACTAAAAGAGCTTTACTTTTTACATTTAAAAATATACCCATTTACGGAAGTGAGAGTCATGGAATAAATGATAACGTGTGGCGCAGACTACATACATTATACTACGGACAATTTTAGCTCACCCAATTCACCTGTACCGCATGTCTTTGGACTTGTGGGGGAAACCGGAGCACCCGGAGGAAACCCACGCCAACATGGGGAGAACATGCAAACTCCACACAGAAACGCCAACTGACCCAGCCGAGGCTCGAACCAGCGACCTTCTTGCTGTGAGGCGATCGTGCTACCCACTGCGCCACAGTGAGGCCCTATTAATATATTATACAGATTATTAAAAATTAATTAATTGTTGTGAAAAGATATACAAGCATGAATTTTATTATATATCGTCGCCGTAAGCTTGCGCTTCATCCCACTCCATCATGAACCGATTAACATCCTGTTATTTTGAGTGTGCATGGATATGCAAATGTTTGTTGATTATAATTAAATGCATTCGTGTTTGAAGAATTGCTTTAAAGTGTCTAATTATTTTATTCAAAATAAATTAAATCAAACCAACACTCTTGTATATAATTCTATACAGCGCGAACAGTAGCAGAAGTGAAATGCTAATAAGTAGAACCAAGAGAGAAAACAAGCCCAGATATCCTTTACATCCATCATGTTCAGTTAACTCTGAACTTCATTAGTAGTTGTGGGGCAGAATTCATTTTAGTCTTCAAAATATATCTTTACTGACTTCCAAAGGGAAAAAATACATCCAGATTTGGTTTGATACCTTTTGCAATTGAGTTTACTTTCTAAAACACGACCAGTATAGTTAACGATAATTAAAAACGGACATAAAACATTGTAAATCACTTCACTTCAATATATTTCCAACAGAAGTATATTATTTATTAATATCGATTTAATTAAACAAACAAAAAAAAAAATGCCACGGTACACAAAATGCATCCAAATGAAAGTTTTTATTGGAGGAAACAAAGGCCACAAAGCACACGCTCGCACTACGACACTGAGCACAAAGTGAAGCGCTACTGTAATACATGTGAAAGGAGACGGCGGCGGCAGCAGCGGCGGGCAGCTTCTGGAATGAATGCAAAAAACGAGAAAATGCTGTGACATCCGTAAAAAAACAAAACAAACAGGTTAAAATGTAGAGACTAAAACTGGAGCTCTAAAAGAAATCCACATCATCAGGGGCGTCTAAATCACGATACTCGATGATATTGCGAGGATCTCCACGCATCACTCTGGACAAGAAAAACAAAAGGAAAAAGATGGAGTCATTTATTTCGATATCCATTTACATCCTAAAAACACCTTATAATACATGTTATACATTAGACACTTAGGACACATACCAAAATACTGTATCTCAATTCCAATGCCTCAGCCAACACTGACTGTGCATTACAGTACTGAACAATTCTTTTATTATTATTATTATTATTAAAAGCTTTTGTTTGCTCTAACCTTTATTTATAGGAACAGGGAGTCTGCAGATTTGTTAAAAGTCTTAAATTCTGTAGTATAAAAATAAGGCCTTTATAAGTCTTAAAAATGCCTTGAATCTGCATTTCAGAGGTCTTAAAAATGCAATGGCCCCTCAACCCCCCACCCCCCAAAGAAGACGTCATGTCCATTGTGAAATCTGCTTAAATCTCTTCAGTTAACTTTTTCCACTGTGGCACTATGTTCATAATACGATCAGTTAAATATCTTAAATGTAATTTAAGCCATATTACATGCGTCTTCCCCCCTTCAGGTTATTTTTAAAACGTTTGCTGCGTGATTTCAAGAATATTCTGGTAGACATCAGTCGAACTGTTTTGAAGAGAGAAAACATCAGTCACGTCAAAGTAGTCGGCAAACGCTTTACCAGAACAAGATCAAACTACATCAGAAGATATGCATATTATTAAACTAAATATAACTATTTTATATTGTTTTATAGATGATTAAGTTATTGGCATTGGAAAATGATGTTTTGGTAATGTTGATAACGCAGTTTGAGGACCTGATGTAAATTGTATTATTATTATTATTATTATTAATGTTTTGAGGTTTTTTTTTTACACTTTATATGTATAATTAACAGTGTTAAGGACGCACATTGGTTGTGTTGCATGCTTTTTTTCCTTTACTATAAAATTTGTCCTACATTAATTCTGTGGTATTAAAAAGGTCCTAAAAAGGTCAGTGTTGACACACTAGGTTTATTGGCAGGCACTATGCTTATTGACACCGACAGTACTGAATAATTCTTAAGATAGGAAGATAGTTCTTCACACATGCAGAATATGCTTGAAAGGGTGAACGGCCAGGCCTTTGTGATTTTGTTTGTTATATTAATTTTATGTTTCGTATTTATTACATTGCAATTTTTGCACAATATATTTGTACGCCTGAGGTTTGCACTTAAGAATTGTTCAGTACTGTCAGTGCCAATATTGAAGATAGAAACACCAATTAACAAATCAACGTGCAATAATCTAGGCAACTGTTAGGCTCTTATTCGTTCATAATAGTTTCCTCAGATGTGCTGAAGACGCTTGATATTGTGGTTTGAAACCGTCAGGCCTTTGTGATTTTGTTGGTTATATTAATTTTATGTTTCGTATTTATTACATTGCCATTTTTGCACAATATATTTGTACGCCTGAGGTTTGCACTTAAATATTGGCACTGACAGTACTGAACAATTCTTAAGATAGAAACAACAAATTAACAATTCAATGTGCAATAATCTAGGCAACTGTTGCTCTTACTCATTCATAATAGTCTCTTCAGATGTGCTGAAGACGCTTGATATTGTGGTTTGAAACTGCCAGGCCTTTGTGATTTTGTTTCAGGTGTATTAATTGTTTTGCATTTATTACATTGCAATTTTTGTCCACTTGAGGTTTGCAGTTTAAATTTTATACAATAAAAATATTCTATTTCAATCCAACTTACCGGCTGTTTCTGGGTTTTCCAGGATATCCGCCCTGTCCACGGAAGTTATCATAGTTTCCTCTGCCTCCACCATACTGGTTAGGGGGATACGGAGGACCACCTGTTAACAATTGGAGAAACGTGTGAGTATGGCATAATCTAGCATTCAACAGTAGCAATCGGGCAATTATATATTTTTCAAATTCACCAAAGAAACAAACTAAATCTGACATCTTCAGGTTGTGCAAACCCTGGCAGATATGATACAATTCATCCTCGTCATGATGCAGTACGACCAGATTTCCATTCAATTCAACACAATGGAGAATTGTTCTTTATTTTCTTCAACTGTCAAGCTAAGCTCATTTCCTAAGCTTAGCAGTTTACTAGTCTAAAACGGCCTTTAAGTTAAATATCACCAAATAAAATTACAATTAAGACTACATTTACTATAAAACTAAAACACACACGTACATGTCGGAGTAACATTTTACACATTTTAATGTCTACAATTATTTAGGAAAATGCTCATTAATTAGAATCATAGGGCTGTTATTCTATTGCCCTCAGTCTGTTTAGCATACAACTATACATAGTATAATGATAGAAAATGTTATACCTTGTAAAATAGCATTTAAGACTTTAATACCTTTTAAGGGCCTTAAATTCCTCCAAAATGATTGATCCACTGTTAATACTTTAAAGGTGCCGTGAAATGAAAATGAAGTTTTTTCAGATGTTAGTATCAGTATCGTTAAGGATATCTATAAGCTAGTGTGCTCCAAAACAGTGACAAAAGTCACATTTAGAGGACATAAACCTGATATAACCCTCCAAAGCTTGCAGTCTGTCACTTCCGCCTAAATGGATCAAGGATTTTATTCTTCATGTCACCATGACCAATCAAACGCTCTCTAGTATCTGACATGCCCCGCCCCCTTCAAGACACTTTTCATTTGATGCAGATGAGCTCAACCACTCACTAGCAGAGCTGTGATAAAACAAAACACTATTGGCTGTTTTTTGAGTTACTCTATGTCTCTTTGTGTTACTCTATATCCTCTCAGTTGAGTTACTCTATGTCCCTTACAGTTGAGATTACGTCAAACATTGAATAAAAAAAATAATAAATGCACATTTCAAAGCACTTCACGAACCTTTAAGATCCAGCAGACAGCCTGAATAATAATTCTCATTCTGACTCTACTAGTTTAACAAACACTCACCTCCATAACCCATAAGTGGAGGTCTGGGCTGGCCAAAACCCATGAGACCTTGAGGACCCTGCGGTGGGAAGGGAAGACCTCCAGGTGAAAGCACTCCTAAAACAGTGAAACTCAATGTTCATGTCACCTCAGCAGCTTTCAACACCAAACACAGCAGATTTTCAGATGCTTTACCCTGTCCTGGGCCTGGATGGGGTGGAGGTTTCATCTCTGGGATGGAGGGTCTTTTAGCATCCATTAGGAAGTTGTTGAAAAACACCACCTCTTTCTTTACTTCCTCAATCTTGTCACCGTGTTTGTTCAGGATGTGTTTCCTCACAAACTCTGGACCCTTGAGAGAGAGATGGTAGAATAATGTTTACTAATTTAGTCAAAAATTAACATCCTTCCTACACTGGAAATTAATACCATTTATTTATCGTCATATCAGCTTTATTTGCTCTTAAATAGTAGATGCATTTGACAACTATTTTACATTATAATATGTGACCCTGGACCACAAAACCTTGTTCAAGTCTGTTAAGTCTTATGTATTTGTTTTTCTTTATGTCATAAATTCATTATAATATTAAAGATTATTTTAAATGAAGTAATTTAGCAGATTTTCTTTCATAAATCTCTCAATCTAATTTGTGATTAGTAATATGCACTGCTAAGAATTTAATCTGGACAGATTTATAACGTGATTTTCAATATTCAGGCCATGTTCACATGTATACAGGTATTTTAATAAACGGGGTCTTCCCCCTCCCTGTTCACATGAAAAGGCTAAAAACACAATGTGATGCATGTTAAGGGCACGCCAAACCAACAAGTGGCGATAGTGACACTTATGCTGGGTGCACACCAAACGGGGAAGTATTTACTCGAGTAAATTGTTCTCATGTTTGCATTGACTTCTATGCAGAGTTGAACTACCGTCCTGCAGTCAAACAATGAGGAATACGCAATGCATGTTTTCTGCGAACATCCTGAATGAGGCAAATTCTGGTATTCTGCATTTGGTGTGAACCCAGTCATGGGCGATATGGCAAAAAAAAATGATTACGATAATTTTATTCATATCAGTCGATATCGATAATTATCACGATAAAATGTCAAATCCTTATATTCATCAATTTTAAAGGATTTCCAGCATGCCAGTCCCTTTGTGCAGCTGATTTAACACATTTTATGAAATGTTTTAGCTGTCAAACAATATAAATAAAAATGATAATAATCAAAAGAACAATCTTAATCATTTTTCAGCATTTACTGTTCAAGTTTTCAACAACCAAAAGACATTACCCTACGAGTTATTGTATATTATTGTTCAACATCAGAACAAAGTAAAACAGCTTTGGAACTAGTAAAGGGTGAGTTAATGGTGACAGAATTTGCAGTTTTGGATGAACTGTCCTTTTAATGGCGAGTATTTTAGGGTGAAATATATTTTATTTAGGGATGCTGACGATTACTTGATCTATTGATAGTCAATAACCTTTAAATGTCCATGCTTAATCAGTCATCAATAAGGTCTCTCGATTAAAGGGTTAAGTTATGCTTTGGGCTGTGAGACCATGCATTACATAATCAAGAGTGTGCAGTTTACCTTACCTTATGGAGTCACGGTTTTGACATTGCATATTGCGGAACGCATAAAACCCTGTTATGCGCAGATCCGTGGTGTGTTTTAACCAATTTTATCTGACAGACTGGCACGAATAGGCCTATGCGGACTCATTTTAAACATCGCGCATCACGGCCGACATGCGGGGAGCCTCTCCATTCACACAACGAGTTTCTGAGTTCTCTCATCCTTCTGACAGAGTTCATTCGTCCCAGTGCTGATAATAGTTTGTAAAGACTGTCCTGGCTCATTCAAACCGCTTGATTAAATTAATTAAACAAACCGTAAAAACAGTTTAATGGATTGTTTTGGCGCTAAAGCATATACAATTGTGCGGGTGGATGATGTTTTGCTCTGTGGAAAATAAGGATTTAACTAATGATCCACTGCTGGTTTAATCACAAACGTCTGTCATATACTTGCTGCATTTTAAATGCGTCATTATTATAAAGATTGTCTTGAGCATCTGATTTCTCCTCGGTGATGACGTCCTTTAGATATATAAAGGCTGGTTATTTTACCGTCGATGAGGAACAATAGAGGTATTACAGATTTCAAAGAAAATATCCTAATATTAAAAAGGAAACAAGCTTCCCATCAATATCATAACGAATGCCCTTAAATAATGCAGCCTGTAGTTTACAGCAAGCATCAAGTGTTTATTGAGATTGTGTGGTCTGTTATAGTGTCTTTTCGGTTTTGTCTCGTAAGGCACGGCTTTCGAAAAGGATGACATGAGACTCTGTAGGGTAGTTGCGCTGGCTTACCAACACTTGTTTGGGTCTGTAATTTCTTAGCATCTTCATAAGGGTGGCATTGTTGTAAATGATAAAACAGGTTTGTGGTGTTGCGTGTTTTTGATGGCACGAGTCGCCTGCACAGTTTGCAGTCCACGTTGCTGTTTTGTGTTGGATTGCAAAAAACTAAGTAGCTCCAGACTACTGAAGTGTAGTGACGTTTCTTGTCAACAATGTCTGTGACCTTTTTTTTTCTTCTTCTTACTCCTCCAAGTGCAACTAACACTGTATGGCTGTAAACTTGTACTACGTGTGGCATCCAGAAGTGCAGGCTGCAAAATGCCTGCGCAGCATTACCCATAGTGCATAAATATTATCGAGCACTTATCGAACTGTCATTATGGTTTCATAAAAATAAAAAAAATCGTGATAATTATCGTTATCGAATTATCGCCCAGCCCTACGCTGACGTCATGAGGTGAAAACTCTGGTTGTAGCGTCCACACTGTACCTGGAGTTTCTGAAAACCTTCACCCTGGCCAGAGTTTTCAGAGAGTTTAGGTTTCAGTCACCCGATAGTAAATTTTCATGTGGACAAACAGCGACACCGCAAAGGCTTGTGTGGACAGGACACTAGATTCATTTGAACTCTCAAATTCCAGATTTTGCATCTCAGCCCAATATTGTACAATCTTGAACCATACATCAACACAACGTTCATTTTACAGCTCTTTTTCAGATTATCCACACATCTCAATTTCCAAAAAATGACCCTTATAACATGGTTTTGTAGTACAGGGTCACATATTTAACAAACAGAACTCAAACTATTACATTTCTCCTAATTGAAAGTTTGGTCTCATAACATTATTAATCTGTCAAATTTTCACTCAACTAATTATTATTTAAGCTAACGCTACAATGTTAAGCAGAAAGGCTGAATTAGACCTTTCATAAACCCTGTCCAAAATTCTTAATGGCATTAAAAATAGGTTTTGCAGAACAGGGTACCAGTTGAGAATGTTTTAATCTCATACCTTAAACTTTTTGCCACTTAGAGGACAGAGCCACTTGTCTTTGCCCAGTTCCTGCGTGTTGGCCACCACAAACTTTTCTACTTCCTGTTCTGGATCTTTGCGGCCCATTTTCGCTGCTTCGTCTTCAGACAGGTTTTCTTTCACACTGAACAAGGGTCCCAGTTTCTCTTCAAAAGTCTTCTGCCAGTCACCCACTATAAAGGGGACAAAAATAAAGTCAACAAAAGCACTGCAATTTTCTGTTACACGCATCTAATGCTAGTCCTGACACAAATGCGTAGCTAGTGGTTGAGGCAGAAATTGCTTTGCTTTTTTTATTGTTTTTTTAACAATCACATCCTCATTCATGTGTGTATTAATGTTTCAAACATTTAAGCAACCCTGTATTGCACAAATATATCTATATACCACAATATAGCTGCTTTATAATGCGTCACATTAGGGCTGACGAAATATCATATAGACAAAAAAAAAGTGTCTAGTTTCATGTCATTTTCATATCATGGCGTCTCAAAACGTTGTTTACAGTAATAATATTTCAGAATTTATAGGAGCGCAACATTACACACCGTTATGAAAATGCGGACAGAAACAGGAATAACAGCATCGTGAGGCAGCTGCAGTCTTTAAAGTACAATGTTTATATTTTGCTTTTATTTTTTTACTTTGGACCTGTAATCATTAGCTTTTTAAAAAGTATTTAATATATTTCATTATTATTTATTTGATTTCTACATTTTTAAATCAAACATTTGCCCTGAAGTTCTGAATAAAGTGAGAAATATGATCACATACGAATGAGCAGATTTCTGAATATATACTTTAAGAAATATTCCTTTAGACGTTATCTATATATAAACTATTAATTGACAGAAATGGCACTATATCGTGATATATACAGCCCTACATCACATTATAAATCATCATCATCCCCCCTGGTCCTACAATACCCTATTTGGTAACACTTTACTTTATAATCATGACATGATACGTCATGAATGAGAATGAGATTTTATGCATGCTTATAACAACTGTTATTAAGTGTCATTCGCTCAGTTATGTCATTTTAAATGCAAAGATGACACTGTTCGTTATGACAACTTGCCCAGACAACATAACTTCATAAATCTGTCATAAACGTGAGTGTCATGAGGCTTTATAAATGTCATGAATTTTATACAAGAGTCATTAATATTTCACCTCAACTACAGTGGTACAAGCTGAATTTGTCATTAAATGTCATTACATATTAATGACACTTTTAAAAATGATTTGACAGAGTAATGACTCTTCTAAT
The DNA here is from genome assembly GCA_903798125.1 of Danio choprae. NCBI lineage: Eukaryota > Metazoa > Chordata > Actinopteri > Cypriniformes > Danionidae > Danio > Danio choprae. The sequence continues at coordinate 298,441 of CAIGQW010050291.1, forward strand.
GAGACAAGGACAGTTTGTACTACTGAAAAGCGCGATCAGAAAAACATTCGTGACAATTATAATGCCTTATGACAATCTTGTTTATGGCAAGTTATGTCATCTGTCATGACAAAGTGACATTACCAAGACTGGTTGTGATGTATTTGTTTGTCATCTTTGCATTTAAAATGCCATAACTAAGCGAATGACACTTAATAACAGTTGTCATAAGCATGCATAAAATCATTCACATTCCTGACGCGTGTCATTTCATGATTATAAAGGTTTCATGACAGTCTTATGAACACCCCCTTCAAGTACAGTGTTACACGCTATATTAAGTACAAGCCCCTGTCAGCAGTGAGTGTAGCACGTACCCTCTCTGAGAGTAATGCGGTTTGGGGGAATGGGCCCTCGCACGTGGATGATGCCACAACGGTTCGGCATCTCGTCTTCACTCGGGTACTCGCAGGTGTTGTAATAGTCAATAGAGTGTACGATACGCAGATAAAAGAGGAGACGGTCCAACACCTGAGAGAAGACCAACACAAATACACTTCATTGAACATTTACACACATAAATGTAATTGTTTACATGTCTTAATGAGTTGGTTGTCCAATAAGAGTCTTAATGAGTGTGCAAAAGTAAAATATCTTGGTCATTTTATTACTGAGCACTTGACTGATGATGATGATGATGATGATGATATTGAAAAGCAACGTTGTATGACGTATATACAGGCAAACATACTTCTATGCAAATGTAGCTTCTGTACAGATAAGGTGAAGGTATCATTGTACAAAGCATACTGTACTACACTTTACACTGCTCACCTGTGGTCTAACTATAGAGCATCTAGCTTAAAAGAAGCTCCAAGTTGCTTATAATGCTTTGAGAATGCTGGAGTGATCGCTTTTAAAGCACTGCTATGGAATCTATATGCATAGATTTATCTCCCGAATTAATGCTTCCAACATTGACATTATTGTGGGTTTATCAGACAGAGGTCAGTAGTGCAGGCTATCAATAAGGGCTGTGGAGACATTGGTATTGCTGTATTTTGTAAATTGTTCATGTTATGAAATATGCTTTTTTCTTCTTTTCTTTTGAATTGGACTTTGAGCCTGTAATAAAGCTTAACTGATTGATAGACATCGCATTTTTTGGGGAGGACACTATATAACGGCAGGTTAACTATGTTAATATATAATGTACGCCCTATACACAACTCAGCTTTACTGATTTTGATTGTAATGCAATAATGTGCACCTTGTGTAAAGCTGCTTTGAAACAATTATTATCGTGAAAAGCGCTACACAAATACACTTGAGTTGGACTTTAAATTTCACAACTCACACTGAGCACGGGCTAACACACGTTCATGGTGAAACCAAAACAGCAGCAAACTCAATTTAACTTAATAGACAGCACTGAAAACATACAACATAAGAGCATGATTGCTTCTCAACTGAAGAGAGACAGACATTAACATCGTTTATGACAAAAGGGGGTGAGGAAACGATTAGTTTCATTCTGAAAGTGAACTAATACAAGGCATAGTTCACACGAAAATGTTATTCTGTCATTATTTACTCATCTTTCTTTTGTTCATAAACTTTCTGCTTCTTTCTTCAGTTCAACACAAAGGAAAATATACTAAAGAATGCTAAAAAAGAGCCATAAGCTATGTTTCCATCCAAAGATGCGAATTAAGTTTATATGCAAAACTGGAATATCGCATAAAAGACGTGCAAATAAAGCAGCGTTTCCATCCAATGAGTCAAAGAGAACAAAATCGTCACTTCCTGATTAACCGGCGCCAAATATCTACAGTAAAAACTACATTTGCTGGGGTAGGAGAAGCTGCGTCAATCTTTTCTTTATTTAATAAATGACTTGCGCCTCAGATGACAACGCAGCATGCAATGAACACGTGGTGGTGTTTGAAAGCGTGAGACGTGGAGCACAGAGACACTCTTGACAATTCTGGAGGTCATTAATAATATAATAACACTAATACTGCAATGGTTACGGCGTTTTAGAATGACCAAAACAACATTTCAGATGTTTTACAGTGTGCTCAACCTGCTGGTTTGTCCATTCACACACATTTATATCACCACATGATCTCTTATAGCAAAACCACATGACTTTTTTTACTGCGCATGCTGGGATTTGTTCGGTAAAAGTGTTTCCATCGTAGTTTATGCACTATTGTTTCTTATAGAATAAAAAGTTTATCCTACTCAGTTATTGTTTATGTGCATTTTCTAAATATACGCGCATCTTGGCATTTCCATCAACTGTTTGGCCATAATGCGCATTAAAATAGGCGGATGGGAACGTCGCAGCTGATTTCCATAGAACTTTATTTCTACTATGGATGTCAATGGCAGCTTTTTTCCAACATTTTTCATAATATCTTGTTTTGTGTTCAAGAAAAAAATAAATCTTAAAAGTTTAGACACTTTAGTGCAAGTAAATAGTGCGACAATTACAATTTTGGGGTGAACAATCTCTTTTAACCATTATTTTTAATTGTCAATACAAAAAAAAGGTTTCAACAATACATAATTTCTCCAATTCAAAATATAATTTATTACATTATCATGATTGTGGTTGAAATAATGACGCTTTAACTCTTTTTCTGACCTTGACGAGTTTCTCATCTCTCTCCACAGTAATCTCGGTAGGGTTTCCCTCTTTGGATCCATCCTCAGAGTCGCCTCCTCCGGCACTTCCCAGAAGCTCTTCCTCTTCTGCACTCACTTCCTCTATCAGGTAATCAGTGATGTTCTTCAGAATGGGGTTTTGAGCAGGGAGCTTCAGGATATTAAGAGAAAAGCAGTGCATAATAGGGGGATCATTGAATGTGATTATTGCTAATGTTTAAATCTGGACTTTACTAGAACATGTTAAGCTGCTTTGACACAATCTACACTGTAAAAAGCGCTGTATAAATACACTTGAATTGAGCAGAATAATGCCTCGTGACTAAACAAATGGCACTAATTCGAGTGTGCACATCAACGACACACCAGGCATAAAAATACATTTTAAAAAACACTTTAGTCTGAGTTTTTATATCTGATGCGTCGCTTTACAAACTTGCCGACCAATGAGATTGGTGCTTTTGTTCATATGCCTTGAGCTGTTGAAGTTACACTAAACAGGACTTGGTAGCGCTTAAGCACAAAACAGTCAAACCAAGCACAAAATCTGCAGATCAAATAGCATTCAATGGAGTTAATTAGGATGCATTTCACTTAATCTTCTGTAATGCTTTTAGCTTTTTTCCTAAAAAAAATTAAATAAAAAAAACAAAAAAACAACAACTTTTGGGCAGGTGTGTGTGTGTGTGTGTGTGTGTGTGTGTGTGTGTGGCCAAAAGCTTTGAGAATGACACAAATATTAGTTCTCTCAAAGTTTGCTGCTAAACTGCTGATTTTCCTTTATGTGCACAAGGCTTAACATGTGGTTAAGGCTCTCAGGTGAGAATATTTGAAAAAAAATATGCCTGAAGCTGTGCAAGTGACATGGTTCAGACACATTTACTACTAAAATTCCAGGACTTTTCCAGGATGTTCAAGTAAATTTTAATGAACAAATGTAATTGCAATTGTAAACCTGATTCAGATAATGCTTACACGGCACTAATAATTTAAGAGCATGTGATTGGCCAAGGACAGAAAAGACGACAACTAACCTATATTCAAGTATAAAGATATTTGTTTAACTAAATTTCCATGACTTTTCCAAAACATTGTGGATTTTTCCAAAACATTTTCCAGGCCTGAAAAATGCCTTGTCAAATGACTTTTCCTGGTTTTCCATGAGCGTATGATCCCTGAAGTGAGATTACCTCTATAGTGGGAGTCTCTTCTCTGGGTTTGTGGCTCCAGAGTCTCTCCCTGTCATCCAGTGCATGAATCAGTTTAGCTGCTAGCTTGATGTCGTTACGGAGAACCTGCTTATGCTGAGTGATTCCATTGACATTTCGCACACGGCGCGCCAAATCCCGATTAACTCCAGGAGCCAACTCACAGTCCCGCAGCTGCTCAAAGAGAAGAGAATCAGCAAACAGAAAAAAAGAGGAAGAATCAGATGCGTTTGTTGATGAATCGAAAACTCACCCGGATGTTCTGCAGGTTCCAGCAGATCTCCTTGATGTTCACTCCTCTGTCAAAGGTCACCCAACAACGCCGGAAAAACCTGACACACACACACAGATGCAAAGCTTAGCCTTTAAATTTAGCCTTTTATTAGCCCTCACATCTCCGTTCTTGTATTAAAGGGATAGTTCACCCAAAAATATAAACGTTGTCATCCATTTAGTCTCCCTTCACTTGTTTTAAACTGGTTTCTTTATTCTGTTGAACACAAAGATATTTGGAAGAAAGCTGGAAACCTGGAACCATTGACTTCTATGAACCATGGTTACAGGTTTTCAGCTTTCTTCAATATATATATATTTTGTGTTTAAAATAATATAGATATAGGGTGGCACGGTGGCTCAGTGGCTAGTACTGTCGTCTCACAGCAAGAAGGTCGCTAGTTCGAATCCCGGCTGGGTCAGTTGGCATTTGTGTGTTGTAGTTTGCATGTTCTGCCAGTGTTGGCAAGGGTTTCCACCGGGTGCTCCAATTTCGCTCAGTCCAAAGACATGCGCTATAGGTGAATTGGGTAAACAAAATTGGCCGTAATGTACACGTGTGTGTGAATGTGAGAGTGTATGGGTGTTTCCCAGTACTGGGTTGTGGCTGGAAGGGCATCCGCTGCGTAAAACATATGCTGGAATAGTTGGTAGTTCATTCCGCTGTGGCAACCCCTGATAAATAAGGGACTAAGCTAAAGGAAAATTAATAAATGAATAATATAGATACTCATTACACGACTCCCTTGAATACTTGATTCTGATTGGTCAACCACGACATTCCAAGGAATGTTATTCTCAGATAACAACCGATTTTAAAGTAATTAAAACAGCCTCATCCGGGTAATATAAATAAATAAAAAATAAATAAATAAATAAAAAATAAATATAAATAAATAAAAAATAAATATAAATAAA
>CAIGQW010050291.1:303891-316758 GCA_903798125.1 Danio choprae
TATATGCTTCACCCAATAAAGGGTTAAAATACTAAATGGCCATGTTTTATATACAAGTATACGTATATATAATATAAGCTCACTTATACTGGATCAATTGTGCAGTAATTAGATATTTAATAGGACCACAAATGCAAATAAGTTTTGCTTTTAAAGCTTTATTGTATTTATCCTTGACGAATTAAGTGTATTCACTTATTTGTCGTCAAATAGAAATACAGTATATAACAGCCTTATGAACTGTAATCTCATTATGCTACATTTTAAATGTAATACCTATATTTTAATTTAACTTACCTGCGCTCTGGCTGTGGTTCTGACAAACAAACGCGCATAAATCCTGGATAACGTCGACACAGCTGCCAAAATAGAAAGAAATTTAGCCTTTCGATAAGATTTCATGGACTACAACAGTAAAAATCACTATGCTTTATCAGTGTAAAATGTGTTTTCTGTGAACTCACAGCGACAATCTCTGCTTTAGATATTGTTGGAGCGATGCTCCTCATGAAGAGAGAACACGTCCTGTGAAGAGGTCGAGGACGTGGAGGCTGATCATCCTTTACTTTCTTCTCTTTTTCCTTCTCCCTTTCCTTCTGCTCATCGGTCTGCTCCTTTCCATCAGCGGCTATAAAACACCAGAATCAGTCATTATTGCCATCATTCAAGAGAAAAAACTTCTCTCCTATAAACAGAAATTGGGGAAACAAATATATACAGGGGAGCTAATAAATCTGCCTTCAACTGTATATAAAGGCACAAACTGCACATCTGAATTCGAATCATGAGTTCAGTGAATCACTGCATCCCTAAAATGACAATATTTATTGACTGTCATTAGCTCTGGAGACTGACCTTCTCCCTCCTCTTCTTCCTCTTCCTCCTTTTCCTCCGCCTCCTTTGGTTCTCTCTCTCTCTCTGAGGGTTTCTCCGAGCAGTGAGAGTTCGAGTCGGAGTCAGAATCAGATTCGCTCTCAGATGCACTGGCTTCATCTTCACTGTCTCCACTATGCTTCCTCTTCCTTTTCTTACTCAGCTGAAGAGAAGAAAAACAGGATTGCATTGAAAACAAGTTAGCATCTATCAAGTTGGCTCAATGGATGGTTCATTAACAGTGGTGGACATTTACTAAGCATTTTTACCTCACTACTGTTCATATTGACTACCCTTTGGTTATGTTGGTGGCGGCTGTTTTTGCCCCCATTGACTTCCAATATTATGACATTTTTTGATTGTAAAGCCATGACAGCATATAATCATGCATTCTTGATTGTTGCTGGTTGAGAATGGATCAAAACATCCCCAACAGCACACAAGGGTTAATCATATTGTTAAGCATCTGTACTTTAAGTATTTTTAATTTAGGAAACTTTAACGTTTCAATTCACTATATTCCAAATAATTAACAAAACATTGGGGACAACAATTCCTAAATGCATCAGAGTAGAACATTATTCTGAAGGGGAGAAACTGAAGACAGCTTAGAGACACAATAGTACTGTTTGATTCATAAATGAGCTTAATGTTGACAATTAAATTGTTCTTGCCAAATAAATATTCATTGATACTAAAAGGACACCTTTCATGCCACTTTTTACAAGATATAATACAAGTATCTGGTGTCCCTAGGGTGTGTATGTAAAGTTTCAACTTAAAATACCACACAAATAATGTTTTATAACTCTCTGAAACTGACCCTTTTAGGCTTTGATCCTGATTGTGACATTTTAGTGACTGTCGCTTTAAATTCAAATGAGATTGTGCCCTTTTCAAAAGAGGGCGGAGCTACAGACGTCCGTGTCAGCATAGTGGCAGATTCAAAAACAAGACTAATGACTATGCTAATGAGGGAGAGATTGTCACTAGTGGGCGGGGCTTGCACCCTGTGATGACACATACAAAGGGAGAATCTCAATCAAAGTGTTTCTGCAGACTGTTTATATCAAGTGTGATTATAAAAAATTGAATTAATACATTTTACTATTAGAAGCTGGAGATATTCACACACTGCTGCCACACAAAGATGTTTAAACCCCTTATAAAAGTGATGTTTGCATAATAGCCCCCCTTTAAAAACATTTAAAAAACAAATACTTGTGCACTTCGTCCACCACTGTTCATGAAATCAAGCCAACTGGGCTAACTAACCTTCTTGGGTTCTGGGATTGGTTCAGCTGGTGCTTCTTTCTCAGTTTTCTCCTCTCCCTCACTTCCTCCTGCAGAAGCCTTTTCTACATCTTTCTCAGTGCTCTCCTCACCCTCTTCCTGCAGACACAATTTACACATGACAAAGATCAAGAACTATTAGAGGTGTAACGGACCACAACCCACGGTTCAGAGCCCACGATTCTAGGACTAATAACTTATTTTTTTCCCTGTAGATCAATCCTTAATTCGTAACTGTGGCAGAGAGATCGCCTCCCACATCATTCAAATCGCATGTGCGAAAGCATTTTGGCTTTCCTGTAAAACATAATGATGACAGAAATAGTTGTGGCAGCACCTAAATGCTTTCTTAGGTTATTAAAGGCGTTTTCTGTCACTACTTGTTTAGCCTGCATTAATGCATCCAGTGTAAAACTGCACATTTAATCATTAAAGATCGGGATCCCAATTCAAACACCCACACATAAATGATGGTGATTTGCACATTTATTAAAGCGTTCAAATCGTTGCATTCAAATCTGCATTTGATCGAGACAGATTCTTTAGTCTTTTCAGCTAGTTATAAAGTTACAAACAATCAAATATTACAGAAGTACTGGGTGAACAGTTTATAGTTCAAATATAAAACACGTATGTTTATGGTAAACTTGACTATGGCCTTTAACTTGTCCCTCAAAAATGAAAGTTGTAGGCAGTAATTACATTATTTACCAATAGGTGGCGACAACCAGCTATAAAAAAAATATGCCACTGGATAATACTTGACACATTTAGGAATGAAACTAAGTTTTTTGAGTGAGTTACTGAATCCTAGTTGGAAAAAAATGAGACTAAAAATAAATGTTGTACAAGATTATAATGTTAGATTTATACATTAAGCATTATCAGCAACAGTAGATAAGATAATTTCACAGTATTGAATATTTTACTAATTATTTTTATTCAGCTGATTATTTTTTCTTGTTATTTTTAATAAAATTACAGATTATGTTTGTTAAAGCCAAACGTTTCTTGCAGTGCTGTTTTTGTAATAAATGGAAAGCGAATGACATTTGTCTCCTCCCCTTTTTTGCCTGAAAAATGATCCAATCCGTGACTCAAAAACCGCAACGTAATCCCAACCATGAGATGTGATCCGTTACACCACTAATCACAATACTGCTTCCTTTTCTTTATGATGCAGCATTTGCTCACCATCTTGTCTTTTTCCTCCGAGGGTTTGTTCTCAGCATCTGCAGGCTTGGGCTCGTCCCGTTTAGATGGTTCAGATGGAGCTCCACCGGATGACAGTCTCTCACGCTCCTCTTCTTCCTCGCTGGGCTGCTCCAGGATGCGCAGGTCATTTTCTGCTCCTCCCTCCATCTTAATCACAGCTGCCAGAGAGAAATTAACCACTTATTTAGAGATATAAAGTGAGGGAACGTGTATAATATATTTATTACACTGCTGTCAGGAATACTCAATTCTGATTGGTCAGTATGTTATTCCAAGAAAACAACCGCTAAATAACGCAGGGTTATCCAGGAACTAAGAATCATCTTGACCGTCAGTAAATACAGTCACATAGTTATTCTGCTCGGTCTGTCCATAAGTGGTAGTTTACTGTGCTTTTAAAAGGATAGTATTAATATTAAATATAAATAAATAAATAACTGACATGGGAAAATTACGTTAGTTATAGCCAGGGCCAGACACAATCTGCTGATGTTTTAGGCTATTTCTGCACAGTCTTTTGTACAAAATCTGCAGACTTATGCAAAATGATTTTGAGTATAGTAACTAAAGACTTACCACAGTAATAATAAAAATATTAATAATAATAACCTTCTAACGTAAGGTTTTCAATGCAAATACAATTAGATCTCCTTGTTTGATGAAGCATGTCTTTCATATAATATAGGCTATTAAACACAGAAAAATATTACTTTACAAACCGTATTGTACATAAACAATATCATTTTTACATCTCAAAATCTAAACCTTTGCAAATTATTAAATATTTCTGGAGTTAAAATAAAACTGAATAAACATTTACACTAGTGCTAGGCATTTACGGTTCATCGCATCCAAAATAAGTTTGTTTTGACAATGTGTGTTATATATATTTATGTGTATGTGACACACACATACATACATAGAAACAAAACAAAAAGTTGTAACATATACATATATATATTTCATATCTAAATATAAATATACATTATCGCAAATGTTTTTAAGCATGTGTATTTATATATACATAAATATACACAGTAAACATGTCAAAACAAACTTTTAATTTGGATGCGATTAATCACGATAAACTTCCGCCCAGCACTAATTTACACACATTTACATAAGTAAATAAATACATCCAATAATAAGCTTAATCAGATTCCGTGTGGGCCTAGTTATAGGTTATGAATTTCTGTTTCTTTTCGATTAAATCACCCAGCCCTAGTAGGAACACACACGAGAAGCACTTCATACCTGCGTCTAAAATCTTGGTGATTTGTGGAGCACGCTCGATATCCAAAGAGACCGGGTCAAACCAGCTGTTGTCCATCAAATACATGTAGACGCCCAGCCGGTTCTGCAGAGCACTGTGGGCTTCAGCTTTACGTCTTCCAGCCTCATCCGGGTGGTACTTTGAACGAAACCTGACAGAGATGAGAAAGTGGGACAAAAGAGGGGAGGAGGGAGGGGTGTTTGGGGAGGAAAACAGCACATTAGTAACCATTTATGGCTATAACCTCACAATCTAGTCTCCAAAAGACCCTATAGTCCTAACCTGCCTGTCAAATATTAATAATTAGTGCTTTAATAAATCTAATGATACAGCAGAAGTTTCAGAACTAAACAATAAAACCTTAATATCCCACATTGTGTTATAAAATATGGCTCTATATCAAAAGCTGCCTACACAGGCAACATGAGCACACGCTTTCAACATGAAGCCTGCATAATGTTGTTGCCTCCTAATATACTATTTTCTAGCTAGATTCAAAGACAGCATAAACATATACTTTATTATTAGTCTTTTAAACTGAATGCCTCAAATGTTAAAGTGCAGGTCATATGGGTTTTCATAAAATATCTTATTAGTAATTCAGCTGTGCATCAATGTAAACAGTCTAAGAAATTGTTAATCAAAAAAAAAAGTGCATGATAATTAAAGATACAGGCTCTCAAAAGAAAGAGCCGACTCTGAATCACTTTAGTGAATCATTATATATTCGAATCGTTTGCCTGCTACCGATCTACATTAACATGATCAAACATATATTAGCATAATCCCCACCTGGATGCGAAATACAAGCACTCTTGAAATTATTTCTGATATAATACAGAATGACCATTAAAAAGACTTAGCCAGATGACCAATCAGAGCAGAGCTTGCTTTTAGAAATGAGATGAGCTCACATACCATAAGCCCTGTAAAGATTCAAATGAATCGTATGCAAAATGACTAATATTAAATGCATATTCTGTGTAAATTACAATGTTTTCTGACCTTAGATGTATTTAAACCTGTTGTAGAAGACTCCAACACTCAATATTATTACACTTCAAAATACCATACGACCTGCAGCTTTTAATATTTGTTTAATTATTTTGTATATATTATGCAACATGCAAGCAAACCTATATGATATTTTGTCCCAGTTTTGATGCTGTCTTAGAAGATAGCTGCATATTTAGGCAGTAGACAGCAAGGTTTTTGAACAGAGCAGGAAAAAAAAAAATCTCTTTCCTAAATTTAGGTGCATTTCTGGAAGTTTTACTATATATGCTAATATGTCAACAAGTCTTGTGTCTGTTTGTGTCTGTGTGTGTGTGTGTGTGTGTGTGTGTGTCTGTGTGTGTGTGTGTATTACAGCAAAAGTTACACTCACCACCAAAGAGGAAGAAACCAAAATAAAATAAACAACAGAAACTGATGCATTGTCAATAAACGAGAGTCAAACAGTTGGGTGAAACATTTGCCATTGTGTGCGCTAAAATTTACCTGGTGTACTCCCCGCATTACAACACATTTACACAGAGCTGTCTTCTCATACACAGCATTTCTGCGTTTTGGGGAGGGTCTGATTGATCCAAATATCAAAAATGAAAAAGAAAAAGGGGGAAGAAAAACATCACACACTACAGAAAATAAAAAAAATATCTGTCCGTGAACGCGACGACGGGTTTGGAGTGCTCGACTGTCTAGCTAAAAGCCCTGGTACTTGGATTCTAATGGCAGCTGCATTGTGCGCAGTGCAAACCCTGACTAGCTAACAGCGACTCCTGCGATGGATCCAAGAGCTTTTCTCATCTTCCAATACCTTGTGGTGATGGAGGGAAGAAGGATTTTTGTTAACATGTAAACCTAAATAATATCCAACAACCTGAAATGAAATGAGTGGTTAAAAGAGGAAACAATCATTTTCGACATCAATTTAGATGCTGTGAAGACAAACTCAAGACATAATACACAATAATATTAAGAAATAATTGCTATCTGGTGCACTTAAAGGGATAGTTCACTCAAAAATGAAATTTCTCAACATTTACTCACACTCAAATGGTTACCAAAGCAGATATTTTGAAGAATGCTGGACATACATAAAGCAATGACTTCCACAGCAAGAAAAACAAATACTATGGAAGTCAATGGCTGCTCCTTTCCAACATGCTTCACAATATCTTCTTTTGTGTTCAACAGAAGAAACTCAAACTGGTTTGGAACAAGTAGAGGATGAGTAACTGGTGACAATTTCCATTTTTGGGTGAGAACTATCCCTTTAAAAACACTCAACCTTTAAAGTAATAGTTCATCCAAAAGAGAAAAGTAGTAAATTAGTCTAATAAAAAAATGGATGAACTAAAACTTTAAAATATTACTGTTAATTGTCATGTACTTCAGCCTCTAAACACTGTGTACTACCTTCCATTAAACCAGGGGTGCCTAAACTCGATCCTGAAAGGCCGATGTCCTGCAAAGTTTAGTTCTAACCCCAATCAGACACATCTGGGCTAGCATCCTTGCAGGTGTGTTGAAGCAAGTTGGAACTAAAATCTGCAGGACACCGGCCCTCCAGGACCGAGTTTGGACACCCCTGCATTAAACTCTGTATATTGTATATTTAACCAAGTTGCATTTAGTGGTACAAAAAGATGAAACTGAAGACAAAATCCTTTTAACATAAGAGTATCCACAGGGTATTAATGTCTTAAGTTTCAAAATACTAATTTTTGGCCTTAAAAGTCTTAAATTCACTGACATATTGTTTTGTAGGTCTTAAATAATTTAAATTTTAGGTCTTAGTTTTCTTATGCCCATGTAAAGCTACCCAATTGGACTAACACCCATCCAATCACTAACTTTCCATCTCAATAAAAGTTAACTCTATTAAAAGTATTAACTCTATTAACCAATATGGTTTAATTATCTTTCTTTTAGCGTTTATCCTTGTGCAAGTCTGAAATTTCATTCAAAATGGTCTGTAAAAGGTCTTAATTCTTAAATTTGACTTGATGAAACCTGTAGAAACCCTGATAATTAAACCATCTTAAATGCAAGCTAAATGCAGTATAGTATAGCAATAGTCACACGTTCAGAGGCTGATAGACAAACACTAGCCTCTTCTCTGCAGGACTGGTTTCGCCACTCGATTGTGATCGCTAGCTTAATGCACAAATATTGGCTAAATAAGCATAATAGAGCGAAAAGGGTAACTGTTATCGTACCACTCTTCATCTTTATGGGCCAGGAAGAAGTCCTGCATCTGCTGACGCCTAAAATCAATCTTGTACTCATTGTAGCGTTTGACAGACTCCGTCTCGTCCACAGAGTCATCCAGAGACAGCAGGAACTCCTTAAAAGTCTTCATCACAGGAGGAGGAGGACCAAGATCCATATCATGGATGTTTCCCAGCCTAGGCGAAAGAACGGAGAGAGTTCAAGTCTGTGTGATCCGGAAGTGGCTGAGACTTTTATTTCAGTATGTTAATGTATTTCCAACTTCCTTTTTGCAGATCATTCACTCATAGCAAACTAACGGTAAGGGGGGCGTGGTTAAGAATATTATAAACAAACTTTTTTTTCCTCAATGGATTAACATGTACAGATTAATTGTTCACCTAAAGAATAACAATGTGTGCTAGCAAAATAAACATGTTACATTTTGATTTGACGTTCACCTTTAACATTACAAACGTGTAATCGGAAAGCAAAAAAAACAAACCTTAATGGGGTGTTCACACCCGAAGCGTCAAGCGTCGAGTGATTTACATGTTAAGTTAAAGCAACGATGCGAATTGTCCTCCTGCAGGGCTATCTCGTGCGAATGAGGCGGCATGAATGACGAATTGAGCGTTTTGCATGTTTGATGCACGAATCGCTCAAGTTGAAAAATCTGAACTTTAGCGGACATCCGCGCCGCGTTAACCAATCAGGAGCTTGCTCTTGTAGGGGCGCGATTATGATGTAGTGCCGGTTCTGTCCTGAGGGGAATCCTCCTGCCGACACCGGACGACAGCTCATGAAACTTGGCTCAGCTTAGCTCAGTCGGAAACACAGCTGAAAGCTTCCATCATCCAGGTACAGTTTCTGGAGGAGTTGATGAACTCACAGAGCTGCTGCATTTCTGAAAGGATCTAATGGACTCAAGACATAGCGCCAAACGAATCTATGCCGTTTATCAGCCTTCCTAAAGCACAGCCAATCTCTCGATAAAATCCATGTTAGCCATTAAGCAATGAAACTAAAGTCACCGGGCAGACAGAAGCCCTGCCCATCACACGAATCCACGTCTATTGTGAAGTGAATTTGACGCACAAATAAACCGAGTAAATGTTAGAGCGATTTATTCACACAAGCCTCCTCTGGTGTGAATGCTGCACAATGATTAAAAGCTTTTAAAAAGTTGAAAGTCCGCGCGATCCAGAAGACTTTTATTTCAGTATGTTAATGTACTTCCAACTAAAAAGGAATATAGAGTAGGGGGCGGGGCTTTCTTTTTATTCATTTAAGAGGGGCGTGGTTAAAGTCAACATGATTGTTCTTTTTTTTCCCTCTTTCGTGACGTACATCCTAATGAAACGCTTCTTAGATGAGAAAAGTATTTAGAGCAGTACATGATTTCATCATTTTGGAACCGATTGGATCAGTGGAAGTAACAATTGAAGTAATATTCATGAATGGATGAAAGCAGGGCAGACACGAGACGCACCCTGATATCCCTGCCCACCCCTAAAGGACTGATAGCCCTCCCCTAAAGCCATTCCATGTGACCATCATTTAAAAAAATGATGGACAAATTATTTACAAAATAATGAAATGTCCAGATGCATAATTTATAACAAGGACTATTAAATCATAACAACAAGAAGAGCACATTTTAATTTCATGTTAACTTTAAGAATATTGAAGCATCAAACTGAAATCAGAAGGACAGCCACTCCAAATGCAAAGATTATCAAAACAAACATTTCTTTTAGTGGACTAATTGTTCACCAAAAGACTAAGAAAGTGAGCTAGCAAAATTTAATTCAGTTCAAGTTTGTATAGTTAATTTCACAATAATTATATTGTTTCAAAGCAGCTTTACAAAAATGTGCACATTATTGTATTACAATCATATTCGGAAAGGTTAAGGTTATTAGTAACCATAACTTTATTAGTTACTGATAACTAATTACCTAGTAACTAATAGCTTTTAACAGTTTATATACTATATAGGTGATGTCCATGTTAAAATAAACATTTTCAATTTTGATTCCACACAGACTTTAACTTGAGTGTCAACCAGTGGATGACAGAGATGCTGATTTGCATTCGCTCACCTGGCCTGGATGGGGATTCCATGATGGGGCTGCATCAGGTGCATGTCAGGGTGACCCCACGGCTGAGGAGGGGCATAGCTGGGTCCTCCACCGCCACCATAACCCAGATCATAGCCACCATGGTACGGGTCGCCTCCATGGTCATCCCTGAAAGTAGTAGGAAAGAGTTTGTACACAAGCATTTGATGGCTGTCGGTCCATAAAAAAAAAATACTACCATTTAGTTAATCGATTTATTCAATTCATCTTTATTTCTATAGCGCTTTTACAATGTAGATTGTGTCAAAGCAGCTTAACATAGAAGTTCAAGTAAACTGAATCTGTGTCAGTCCAGTTTTCAGAGTTGAAGTTCAGTTTAGTTCAGTGTGGTTTAATATTCACTGCTAAAAGTCCAAACACTGAAGAGCAAATCCACCGATGGATTTATGCAGCAACATTCCTTAATATTTGTACATTTTAGTCTTTTAATGCTTAGACAAATCAATAATATTTTAACAATCAAAACACAGACTAGAAGTAGAAATATTGGAAGAAAATCCCAAATATTGAACCGGAGGTTAATGAATTACAATTGTAATGGCCAATTTACTTGTAAACAAAAAGTAAAAGCAATCTGAATCATCAATACATTCAAGAAAAATAAATAAATAAGAGGCGCTTCACTATTTGTTCTCTGCATTCCAATTTATTATCAAATTTTAGTGATGAAATAAAACAAATTAATTGAAATCAAGAAGAGCAAAGGATAAAAAAAGGTAACAGCCCTACTAAATACTTTATAATTATACAAAGTTCTTTTGAACTGTTTTAATTAAATGTAATTTTTAAAGACTTTAAATAAAATTATTAAATAAAATTAAATAAAAATTAATTTATTAAAATAAAAAAAAAGACCCAATAACTTAAGTGTCTTTAAAAATAAAAATAAACAAATAAATCCTATATTAGCTGTCTCTGATTTCAGAGGCTGCATCCTCCAAAGGATGCATCCGAGGGGCGCTGCGTCATCGCGGCACAACAGAAGCGGTCTCATTTCAAAACAATTCTAAGACTTTTAAATGCAGCCTCAAAATGCATCTATCATTTCCCAGTTAATGAAGGACACAACCGATGGATCCTTCGCAGCCCCCGAACATCCCAAGATTCATTGCACGCTGATAACTGCAGGACGTTTTTAAAAGAAAACTCCAGATTAAATGTATGAATTGGGTTTTATTTTATTTGGAGATCTAAACATGTTAAAAAACAAAAAGAGTATGACCTGTCTTACTAAAAAGTGATTTTATAGACAGTTTGCTTTTTTGTGTGTACATGTATGGATGAGGAAATATATTTCCAGCTTCTGTAAAGCTTGCTTCGTCTTCAGGTCGCCTAAAATAAGTTTTAAAATCACTTTGAAAAATAAAAGTCATTACAAATTATTAAAGCTTACTAACAACAGCTGTTATAGTTGTTAGGTGACTAGATCTGTCCTCTGTAGGCTAGATTGTCTCATTTCAAAACACTCGGTTTGGCCACTGTGGACTTCGAAGGACTCACCTTTGAAGTTTGCATCCTTTGGAGGATGCAGCCTCTGAAATGAGACAGCCATTTTCTTTGCTACACTACAGATGTTTACCTTTTTTTTTTTAATACGCCCCTTTTGTGCTTGATTTTCAAATTAGCCTAATGTTAAAATACATTTTATGATAATGCTATGGCATGGGTGGCAGACACCAAGCCATCTTTCAAAAGCGATCTTCTCTTCCCCTAAAAAAACCCCAAGTTCTCACCAGTCTCTCCTCATGCGCTTCTGCTGGGGGCTCATGTCATGTCGGGGAGGGGAGAATCTCTCTCGTCGGCCTCTCTCGTAGTCCCGGTACTCCCCTCTGCTGCGCCGCTCTCGGCCCCGGTCCCACTCTCGAGCCGAGGGCCGCCAGTAAACCACAAACACAACAAAAGTATATAATGACGTGCAAACATACAAGCCCCTCATGACTGAGGAAGACCACCTCCACCTAGGGCTGTTCAATATGATACATCGATATTAATAACGTGGACAACGTGGTTTATCTATTCTTTCATATTATGCTCTATAGTTTATTTCATGGTCACAAAATACATCGTTAACAGTAATAATTTGATGAGCGCAATATTACGCATCATTACAAGGACGCAGACAGAAACAGATAACAGATAATTAATAAGTTCTTAATCAATCTTGAAAGTACAATGCTCGCGTTTTATTTATCAATATTTTTTATTTTATGTTGGACCTGCAATCATTAGTTTAAGTAATCAAGTGTTTTATATTTTATTTGGCATTTCTACATTTCTAACCAAACATTCTCAAGTTGTAAATAAAGTGAGAAATACAATGTGACGGAGTAACGTTCTGACTTAAATGTAGAAAGGAAACAGTACTGTACATGTTCTGCTCATGAAAGTGCCGTCTGAAACCGTGTGTAGGTTCAGTAACTCCAGATTTATAGCACAGAATTGGTCATTTTCATTGCCTTTAAAGTAAAATAACTGAACAAACATCTGAGGCTGCTCATTTTAGGAGAAACTATTTCAGGTTCTCTCTCTATCTATTTTATTTATTTGCTCCATTTTGTAAATGAATATTTTTATCCATCTCTCAGTGAACATGGCTCATATTTTGGCGCATTTCAACATAAATTTTATTAAACAGATATATTTATTAAAATAATATTTTAGTCATTGAACATTCAGTCATTAAACTTTTTAGAAAAGACGAATAATAGTTAGATTCTGGTGTAATGTTGCAAAAGAAATTACAAACTACAAAATGTCAACTAAAATGTTATATGTTTCTCCTGATTTTGTATGTGTGTGGGTCACGTATACATTATAAATATATATAATACACTTACAGTGCTCAGCATATAT
>CAIGQW010050293.1:9511-28609 GCA_903798125.1 Danio choprae
GACTCTCCGTCGGCTCTGGAGATGGAGGAGATCCCTTCATCTGTGGTCTACATGTCCTCTGAGAGCTCCATGTACAGGACGCCTCTGACTCTGGCTCGTCCCATGGCTCCGTTTACCACCGCTGGGGAGAAATCGCCCATGGGGATGCCTGCTCTGGAGCTGTGCATGGAGCCTGGCGTCAACACCACCCCAGAGGGAACCGATTCTGCGCTCTCTGAGGAGGAACCCGAGATGGACAACTTATTCCCCAAACCAGACTCTCTAGCGGTCACCGGAGACAAGAACGACATCGCCTCGCCAGTGTCCTCAATCGGGACCACCTACTCGGTAAATTACCAAAGTCCGTGTGAAATCAAGATCAAGGGCCCTATCATACACCCGGCACAAGGCGTGTAGGACAGGATTTGTTGCTATTTTCAGACCAGCGCAACCCTAATTTTCACGTTTTGCGCCACGTTGTTTGAACAGCAAATCCGTTTGCGCCACTTTGTGGACTCATGGGTGTGCTGGTCTGGAAAGGAGGTGTGTTAAGGCGCGTTGTTGGTGTGTTGCTATTTTGAGGAACTGAAATAGAGCGAGCCATTGACCAACTAAAAGCTGCTCTAAAGTCCAGCACAGAGCGCGTTAGTTATGCACCTTTGCTGGTCCAAACGCTTACACATTGCTTAATACACACAGGATGTACAACAATACACAAAAATCTTTACATATAAAATAAAATTAAAGGATTAAAATGTTACAAAAATTATTATTTTCTACATAAATATAAAAACCACTGCATGCATGCCTTCTTCACCTCAGGGATTAACAGACGAAATTAAATGTCGGCTAATGGATGTCCTCAGTGGAGTGAGTTTCCACCATTTCCTTACTACACGAAAGTAAAGGAGTAAAGAGTAAAAGTAAAGAGAAAGTAAAGAGGCTGAATGGAGGAGGCTGGTTCCTTATCCTCGCGCTGCAGATGCTCTGTTTAACAGTTTTCTCACTAGTGAAGCGTTCAGTTTTTCCACTAACAAAGTCCGCCCTGTAAATAGCAAATGCGCCATGGTGCGACGCAACTGAGTCTTAAAGGGAATGGGAGATGAGACTCTGATTGGTTTAATGCACGTATTGTTCAAAATCACACCCAGAACTCATTAAGAGAATAAGCACAGCCCTGTTATACCATGTGCCGGGGCGCAGAGCATATTTTTCCGTCCTTAAAATAGCAAAAGTGCATTCGGACGCACCCTAATGCTTTTTCGGCATGCGCTTTAGACTTTGTGCTTAAAATAGAGCCCTAAGTGTTTATTTTGTTACAGAACATTGTTATACTTAAAGTGATAGTTCACTCAAAAATGAAAATGTAATCGTGGACCCTTTTCATAAGATGGTTATGATGCGTTTATTGGTCATCATAATCTTAAATATTTTATATTTAGATTTTTTTTTTAAGTGCACCATTATATGTATTTATGTGTGTATTATATCATCTTTGCATGAAATTACAAACAACGAATGACCACTTATGCGAGGTGTTTGTAATGCAGTGTGTATGGGGGCAGGACAGTAAACCTGACATTATTCTCTCTTCTGGCTGCCGTTATCAGTCTCACACTATTGTTTTCCTTTATCTTTATACGATCCTTTATAAAGATTCCTTTATTTCCTTATAAGTCTTAATAACACCATCGTGGAGTTTTTCCTTTATTATTTCAGCAAATAGGATTGTAAATAAATGATTTGTTGTACTCTCCCATTCACTGCGCTCTGAGTTTACCAACTATGACCGCTTCTGCTGCACTGGAGAAACACGGAAATGTGAAAAGGGTCCATTGTTTACTCTCCCTCAAGTGGTTCCAAACATTTATGAATTTCTTTCTGCTGTTGAACGCAAAAGAAGATTTTGATCATTCATTCATTAATTTTCTTTTCGGCTTAGTCCCTTTATTAATCATGGGTCGCCACAGCGGAATGAACCGCCAACTTATCCAGCATATGTTTTACACAGCGGATCCCCTTTCAGCTGCAACCCAACACTGGGAAACACCCATACACTCTCATTCACACACATACACTATGGCTTTTTCAGTTCACCTGTACCGCATGTCTTTGGACTTGTGGGGGAAACCGGAGCACCCGGAGGAAACCCACGCCAACACGGGGAGAACATGCAAACTCCACACAGAAATGCCAGCTGACCCAGCCAGGACTCGAACCAGCGACCTTCTTGCTGTGAGGCGATCGTGCTACCCACTGCGCCACTGTGAGGCCCAGACCTGTAATCATTGACTGAAAAACAAATACTATGGAAGTCAGTGTTTACATGTTTCCACCTTCTTCAAAATATCTTCTTTTGTGTTCAACAGAAGAAAGAAACTCCTAAAGGCTTGAAACAAGTGAAGCATGAGTAATTTGCTTTCTCTTTTGGAGTGGTGGTCTTTCTCTGTAGACGTCAACTTGAGGGCTTCTATAGTAATTTATATTAATATTCTTAACCACCCCCCTCTTAGCATTAGTTTACTATAAGAGAATGATGAACAAATGAAAGCCCCACCCCCTACTAGGGCTGTGCAATATGGACAAAATAATCATATTGCGATTTTTTGAAGGAATATTGCGATTGCGATTTTAATTGCGATTTTGGCAACTGTTTTTGCTTTTACAAACAAGCTACATGCATACATTGTAAATGTATTCAGTGCACAAGAAGTGCATAAAAAACATTTCACAATGAAATAACATAGTATATTAAAATATATATATATATATATTATAGTAAAATTAACTAACCTCAACTCTAGTTAATAACATACTGTACACAGTAGTACTAACTGCTTGATAAAAATGTTGTCTTAAAAACAGACAACATGAAAAAAAAGAAAGATTAACTAACCTCAATTCCAGTCATAACAATAAATGAAAATTATTGTAAATTAAAACTAAATAAACAGATTGCTCTCTTAAAGGTGTGTCCACCATTTCTGGTTTTAAGCATGAGCGGTGACGTCACCACATTTCCCCCAATACTAAACACTCTCTCCGAAGGTGAGCTAGACATAACTGTACAAAACAAAGCTTGTGCATCATACAGAATACTATTTAGAAATGTTTAGTGTGGATTTGAATCATTTATCTCTAATGATGTCAGAGTTTAATTCATTTAAGTGTTTACAGTGTATTCGACTTAATAAAAATATGGATTCGTTACTGTATATAAAATCAACAAAGGCATACCTGTAAAAAACAAAGCTTGTGCATCATACAGAATAATATTTAGACAATTTTAGAATTGATGTGAATATTTTATCACAAATGGTGTCAGAGTTTAATTGACTTTTACCATTTTTTACAAAAAAAATGCAATCACCAGGATAAATTGTTTAATCATATGGTTAAATTGTTTAATTCATTCGTATGGTTAATTTATTTATTTTTTTAATCGAGAAATTAAGCTTTGTGCAACATAAAGGGCACATATTTATGTCTATCTGACATACTTTTGGCTCAAACTATAACAGGAGCAAAGAATTTAATTGGTCTGAAACCGAATGTCTAATGAATGTCAAACGCCAAACTAACTTTACCGCGGTCGCCCGCCTTACGTTTCTCATACATTTCGGGAATAGCAAATCGTGTGAAATGAGTGCGAGATGGCGGCTGGTATCTTTTGTGAAGTGTTGATCTTTGGAAGCCGTCTTTACTGACGATTTGAGCAGGCATCATATCTTTGCATATATGATAGGTGATTGCGTCTGTAATTTCTCCGTTCTGATCTTTTCTCATAAGGCACGGGGCTTGCAAATGCTTGAACAATTAAGTGTTGGAACAGAGTTGTATGGCTCCGTTTCGTTGGAATAATCACTTTACAAGTCTTGCAAATTACCTTGCTCTGTGACACATGCTCTCTCCAGAATCCAAAATACTCCCAAACGACTGACGTTGAATTTCTCTTTGGCACCAAATCATTTTTATTTTGACCTGCATACATATATTATGATATTTCCTCCCGATCTCCCGTTCGGTTCTCCCGCTCGCCTATTCGGTTCTCAGAGTGAGCTCTGATTAGTTTCCCCCGCTCAGCTTTCTCCCGCTCAGCTTAACTGTAACTGCCCTGTGCGCTGCGTCAGCTCTGATTGGTTAACAGAAATCAGAGCGCATGATTGCGCGCATGATTTCATGCGCACAAGAACGCATTCTGAATAAAAATCTAAATAAATTAATAGATAAAATCGCAGCCCTATGCGGTTCAGAAATCGCATGTGCTTAAATCGCGATTTTTTTGCGATTGCGATTAATTGCACAGCCCTACCCCCTACTCTATAATCCATTTCAGTTGGAAGTACATCAACATTATGTAATAAAAATCTCGCCAACCTGATTTCACCAAGTAGGACTTGATCCTGGATTTAAATCTGTTGATCCTGGAACAACATTCCAATCAGCCAATCAGAATTAAGGGATACATTTAGAGTTTATGTTAGGTTTAGGCTTACGGTTAGGTTTATGCACTTCTACATGATTGTTATCCAGCTAATATTCCCCTCTGATCCTCTGAATAATGTACAGTCATGGTTGGGTTTAGGGGTAGGGAATAGGTATGGATTATATTTTCCAACAAAAATGATGTTCCAGGATCAACATAAATGTTAGTCCAGGATCGCATCGTACTTGGCAAAATCATGACGTGCTTAAAATCTCAGCAACTTCTGGTTTAGGCAGACTTTAAACATTCTGCATTTAAAACACTCCACTTTTTAAATAGCCTGATTTTACAACTCTCCTACACAGGTAAACTGTTGAGTTTTATCTCCGGGTCTGGCAGGAGCACTTTTAGCTTAGCTTAGCATAGATCATTGAATCAGATTAGACCATTAGCATCTCGCTCAAAATTGACCAAAGAGTTTAGATAAGTTTCCTATTTAAAGCTTGACACTTCTGTAGTTACATTGTGTACTGAGATTGACAGAAAATGAAAAGTTGCTATTCTCTAGGTCGATATGTCTAGGAACTATACTTTCATTTAGGCGTAATAATCAAGGAAATTTGCTGCTGTACCAAGGCTGCAGTGGGAGCAATGATATTACACAGCACTGTTACCTAGTTCTCTTCGTGTTGGCGTGGGTTTTCTATGGGTGCTTCGGTTTCCCTCACAGTCCAAACACATGTGGAAAGAATTTATTGGGTAAAAAAAAAATTGGCCGTAGTGAATGAGTGTGTGTGAATGGGAAAATGTATGGGTGTTTCCCAGTACTGGGTTGCGGCTGGAAGGGCATCCGCTGCGTAAAACATATGCCGGAATAGTTGGCGGTTCATTCCGCTGTGGCAACCCCTGACAGATAAGTGAATGTTACCTTGTTAAGTGAATTGATAAGTGAATTGTTACCATCTGGGGAGTATTTTCAGGCAATGCGTAATATCAATGCACCTGCTCAGAAATATTTACATTATTTTTATATTTCTGTAAAACACTATTAATCTTACTGGTAAAGATGTGTTTTGACTGAAATATTTATGAAAATAGCTTAGTTGGTGTTCGTATTCTTGCTTTTTGTGAAGAATACACCCAAATATGGTTTAATTTTGATGTCTTTTAAACGAGTTAGCCTCCTACTTTCGTTATCCACACAAAGAAAGTCATACGAGTTTTTTTTTTTGCTAGTGTGTGATCTGTGCCTTCTGGTTTCTCTTACAGCAGGAGCTGGTGGACCTCTACACACTCAACCTACACCGCATCGACAAAGACGTCCAGCGATGTGACAGAAACTACTGGTATTTCACCCCAGCCAACCTGGAGAAACTGCGCAACATCATGTGCAGGTAAAATATAGCAGTTCCCCTTCATATGGGAACTCCAACGTGCGTCTGTAAACAGACTTTGGGAGATCGCTAGACGACCAATCACTCTGAAGAGAAAGAAAAAGGGCCAATGAATGCCAAATGAGTTGGCAGAGCTCAGCTCCGCAGGTGCGACTGATTAGTCATTAGCAGATTCTTTGCTTCAGACCTCACACTGAGACTGAAGAGCTCCTGATCTGCGATCCTGATTTCCAAAAGAAACGAGCTTTATCACCAGTGAGGGCGAAGACACGACAGCAGCGGTCGAACTGGGCTCCTTTCCCGTCCCCTGGGCGTTTCACTGGTGTTTAATAAAAGAGCAGTCTTCTCAAAAAAGAGCAGATCCCCTAAGAGAGCAACACAGCCGAGCAGCATGTCTTTTTAAAGATGTCCCAGATGACAGGCACGAGTATTGCATGACATGTCTGGGGGTCCAGCATGTGGAGGCGGTGCTCGCGGACAGTTCCTGCCCTCACTGCGAGGGCTTGACTGTTGCACAGCTGAGGTTGCGGAGCACTCTAGCATTAGGGTGCACCACCCCTGTTGCTCCCCGCAAGTCGGTTAGCGCACGGGTAGGCCAGAGGATTACAGTGGGGGCTAATCCGTCACCTTCAGGCCCGCGGACCCCTCACTCCTCATCTGTGCACTCTGTCCAAGCTTCGAGTGAGGATGCCGGTCCATCCTCCGGGTTGGCCGCGCTCTCATTAGATGACACCAGGGACCAGATGTCCATTGCTGCATCAGAGGGCGGGTCGGCAGAAGGGAAGTGCCGTATTAAAACAGAGGTTGGCCCACTGGATAGTCCATGCCATCGCCCTCGCTTATGAATGCCAGGGCGAGCTGCGTCCCCCAAATGTGAGAGCACACTCTACTAGAAGTGTCGCCTCCTCCTGGGTATTAGCAAGTGGCGCCTCTCTCACAGATATCTGCAGAGCTGCGAGTTGGGCAACACATTTGCGAGATATTAAAATGTTCGAGTGGAGCCTATTTCCTCTCGATTATTGGGTAACCCCAGTCAATCGGAAGGAAATTAAGCTTGGTGTCAATAAACGATTGCTGCGGCATGCTCCCTAACCCGGAGACAAAATTCTAATTATTCCCATGTAATTGTAATTAAAGGGCCCAGGGGACGTTGGAAGGTTGTGCTCTTGGTGATGCTTCTGCGCTCACGCTGTGCTTGGCAAACTTCACATCAGGAGCGTGACAGGCTTAGTAGCTGTGGCGTTTTCCATACAGTCTCCCGTAGTTTGTTTACAGACGCACGTTGGAGTTCCCATATGAAGGGGAACGTCCTGGTTACGTACGTAACCCATGTTCCCAGAATAGAGAACGGAGACATGTGTCTCCACTGCCACAGCAGCTGAGTCTCCAGCTGTTGGCTGAGTGTTCGGTCTTCAGCTGGCAAAAATCTGATGCTCGCTCTGCGGACGCCACTGATATACTCCATCAATGACTAATCAGTCGCACCTGCGGAGCCGAGCTCTGCCAACTCATTTGGCATTCATTGGCCCTTTTTCTTTCTCTTCAGAGTGATTGGTCGTCTAGCGATCTCCATAGTCTGTTTACAGATGCACGTGGGTTATGTACGTAATCAGGACGTTCTAGTGTATAATAGCTGTTACTGTTACTTCAATGCAAATATACTGTAAAATGTCATTTATTCTGGTGACTCAAAGCTGAATTGTTTGCATCATGACTAATAATTAAAACACATTTTTTTATTATTATCAATGTTTTATATTTTTTGGTAAAACGTTTTATAACATTATAAATTTCATCAATTTAATGTGTTTTTGCTGAATAAATGTATTTCTATCATAATTTCTGTTTTAAATATCTCAAATTAAATGGCATATTACCATGTTTTTGTCTTAAGTTATGTATGGCAGCACCTTGACATCGGATACGTCCAGGGAATGTGTGACCTACTAGCGCCTCTGCTGGTCATCCTGGATGATGGTATGTGAATTAAAGAATTAGATGAAATATTAGGAAAATTAGAAAGATTATAAAAATGTCTATTTTTGCTCATGGATTCTGAACACACACACAAAAATATTAGCCTTTCTGTGAATTTTTTGTTATTTTTCACATATTTTCCAAGTGATGTTTAACAAAGCAAGAACGTTTTTCACAATAATACTTATTGTATTTTTTTCTGGAGGAAGTCTTATTTTTTTATTTGGCTGGAAAAAAAGCTCAATATTATTATTATTAATAATAATAATAATAATAATAATAATAATAATAATAATAATAATAATTCCCTACATTTATATAGCGCTTTTCTGGACACTCAAAGTGCTTTACACATTGGGAGGAATCTCCTCATCCACCACCAGTGTGCAGCATCCACCTGGATGACTCGATGGCAGACCACACACCAGCTGATAGGTGGAGAGGAGACAGAGTGATGAAGCCAATTATGATATGGGGATGGTTAAGAGGCCATGATGGACAGAGGCCAGTGGGCAAATTTGGCCAGGATGCCGGGGTTAAACCCCTACACTTTTTCGAAGGACATCCTGGGATTTTTAACGACCACAGAGAGTCAGGACCTCGGTTTAAGTCTCATCCGAAAGACAGCGCTCACTAAGCAGTATAGAGTCCCCTTCACTATACTGGGGCGTTAGGACCCACATAGACCACAGGTTGAGCACCCCCTGCTGATCTCACTAACACCACTTCCAGCAGCAACCTAGCTTTCCAATGTGGTCTTCATCCAGGTACTGACCAGGCGCAGCCCTGCTTAGTGGGCGACCACGTGAGAGCTGCAGAGAGCTACCTGCCAACTAAATATTACTATTAAGAAATTATGTTTTCTATTGTCTGCAGAACAAACCACGGTTGTACAATGACTTGCCTAATTAACCTAACTTGCTAAGTTAACCTAACTTTAAGCTGAATACTAGTATCTTGCAAAATAACTAGTCAAATATTATGTCACAAATTAGCTATTAAAGTGGTGTGACACATCATGCCGTTTTTAAATGAAGGTTTTGATAATTAAGAGCAAACTAAATCAAAAACTACATAGTCCTGTGTGAAAAAGTGTGTGACCCCCCCACCCCCTAACTTGGGTTCTGCAGCAGGATAATGATCCAAAGCACACCTGCAAGTCCACTTCTTTGGAGTGGCCTAGTCAAAGTCCTGACCTGAATCCAATTGAGATGCTGTGGCATGACCTTAAAAGGCGGTTCATGCTCGAAAACCCTTCAATGTAACTGAATTACAACAAAAGATGTGTAGGCCAAAATTCCTCCACTGCGCTGTAATGCTGTGTTCACACCAGGCGCGGCATATGCGACACATCGCGATATTCGCACATAAATAGATGCGTGGACAGTTTACTTGCTTCATTCGCGCATCAAATTCGCTTCATTCACGCGTAAAATTTACTTTAAAATAGACACGGATTTGTGTCATGGGTGGGGGCTTCAGTCTGCTTGGTGACTCTAGCTTCATTGCTAAATGGCTAACATGGCTTTTATTGAGTGAGTAGCTGTGCTTTACGTGCTTTAGGAAGCCTGATAAACAGCATAGATGTCGGGAGGAGGATTTCCCCTCGGGACACCAACAACAGGCGCTACGTCATAATCACATCCATACTAGAGAAAGCTCCTGATTGGTTTACGCGGCGCGAATGTCCGCTTAAGTTAAGATTTTCCAACTCGCTGCAGGATGTCTATTCGCGTCTTTGCATTGACTTAACATGTAAATCACTTGCGCTTGATGCTTCATCCGCGTCTGGTGTGAACGCACCATAACAGACTGAATGCAAAGTTATCGAAAACACTTGATTGCAGTTGCTAAGGGTGGTCAAACCAGTTATTAGGTTTAGGGGCAAACACCTTTCCACACAGGGCTACTGTATGTAGTTTTTGTATTTTCCCTTAATAATAAAAATCTTCATTTAAAAACTGCATGTGTTTACTTGTGTTATCTTCGTCTTCTGTGATTAATATTTAACTTTGTTTGATCTGAAACATTAAACTGTGAGAAACATGCCAAAAAGAAGAAATTAGTAAGGGGGCAAACACTTTTTCACACAAATGTATATCTAACTTGGTGAGAAGAACATTGTTGTATTTCATTATATCGCTGTTGTCAGTATTTAATAAAAGTGTTTGTGATGTGCCTTAAAATGGTGGTAACAATTAAGACTTGTGGCCTAGAACACTGTGCATAACACTTACAACAAATTATTTAATGTTGTCCCATGAAGTAAAACGCTGTTTGTGTGTGATCTGGTTTTAAATCAGAGGCCATGGCCTTCAGCTGCTTCACGGAGCTCATGAAGCGCATGAACCAGAACTTCCCCCACGGAGGAGCCATGGACACACACTTCGCCAACATGCGTTCCCTCATCCAGGTCCATGCTCTTACTGAACACATTTCTGCTGATGTTTTGTAAGAGTGTGTGTGTTTGATGAATGTGTCGAACCTGTTTAGATTCTGGACTCGGAGCTGTTCGAGCTGATGCAGCAGAATGGAGACTACACACACTTCTACTTCTGCTACCGCTGGTTCCTGCTGGACTTCAAGAGAGGTGAGCAGATCCACAGCGCACTGCAAAAACATCATTCTGTACGGCAAAACAAAACAATAAACAAAATTAATAAGAACCAATCAGTATTATCTGCTAAATAAATACACTTAATATCTTGGATAACGGATAAAAATGAACATTCTGCCATCATTTCCTCATCTTTCACTTGTTTCAAACCTGTTTGAGTTTCTTTCTTCTGTTCACACTAAGGAAGATAATCTGAAGAATGCTGGGGAACAAAACAGCCATGACTTGAACAGTATCTTTGTTTCTTCTATGGAAGCCAATGGCTACCAAATTATCTTTGTTGACAGCAGTTTTGGGTGAACTACCCCTTATTCCGCTGTGGCGACCCCAAATTAATAAAGGGACTAAGCCGAAAAGAAAATGAATGAATAAATAAAAGCTCTTGTTTACCTCTTTGTCAGAAATGGTGTATGATGACGTGTTCTCCGTGTGGGAGACCATCTGGGCCGCCCGTTACGCCTCGTCTGAGCACTTCGTCCTGTTCATCGCGCTGGCCTTGGTGGAGCTGTACCGAGACATCATCCTGGAGAACAACATGGACTTCACAGACATCATCAAGTTCTTTAACGGTGACTACACTCAGACACAAACGCTGTAGAAACTATTTGCACACAGAAATTATTAGTGCATTTTAGTAGAAGGGAAAGAAATATGAAGTAATTAAAAATGTATTAAAAGTACACATGAAATCATAACTAACCATATTGATTTTGTTGCTAGTTTTGTGGTGAACAATTCATCTGTGCATGACATTAAGAAAAATAAAATGGTTTGCCCTTGTAATCTTTAATAGCAATCTGAAAACGCACTTCCTGTTTGTTGTCAGTTAAATTCTCAGATTAGGTCTGTCTGAGATGGTGGGCGGGGCTAATATACTTAACCACGCCCCTCCAGCTGTCCGTTTTGACATCAAACAGAAATGGCAAGAAGGAGGAGTCTGTTAGGTTGTAATAACTCTCCCCAAACCCTTTCCACCATCTTTCTGAATGAAATGCCTACTTTACTACATCCAATCAGCTCGCAGTAGAAAAAACAAGCCACGCCCACTGTTTCCTCTCAATACGAAAAACAAAATGATCACAAATTCCAGTTCATGCGGACTTTAAACAGACTAACCTAATTCTTGTAAAACATGCTTCAATAATCTGCTTTCTTTTTTCCGTTATTTTATTATGTTATGATCTGGGTTTCCATTACCATGTGTTGTTAATGCACATTTTGAAATAAATCTATTAAATATAAAGGTGTCACACAATTTAAAGCTACAGACCACCTTGTGGAGAAGCTCGCTGCTCTTTTTAAACATTATTTACAGATAAAACAATTGGTTATAATGTTACCATGAGAAGGAATGTAGAGTATATTGAAGTATAAAAATAAATTAAACTCAGCTGTCCAGTGCTAGTTTCTAGTGGCTCAATGGTTAGCACTGTGGCCTCACAGCAAGAAGGTCGCTGGTTCGAGTCCCTGCTGGACCAGTTGGCATTTTTGTGTGGAGTTTGCATGTTCTCCCCGTGTTGGCGTGGGTTTCCTCCGGGTGCTCCAGTTTCCCTCGCAGTCCAAACACATGCGCTATAGGGGAATTGATTAACTAAATTGGTCGTAGTTTAGGAGTATGTGTGTGTGAATGTGAGAGTGTATGGGTGTTTCCCAGTACTGGTTTGTGGCTGGAACATTTGCTAGAATAGTTGCCGGTTCATTCCACTGTGGTGACCCCTGATAAATAAGGGATTAAGCCAAAGAAAAATGAATGAATTCGATTTTTGTGACCCCCCAATTTAGGAACCGCTGTAAAATGAAACACTAGAAATTGTGTTGGCTGCACGGTGACGCAGTGGGTAGCATGATCACCTCACAGCAAGAAGGTCGCTGGTTCGAGCCTCAGCTGGGTCAGTTGGCATTTCTGTGTGGAGTTTGCATGTTCTCCCCGTGTGTGCGTGGGTTTCCTCCGGGTGCTCTGGTTTCCCCCACAAGTCCAAAGACATGCGCTATAGGGGAATTGGGTAAGCTAAATTGTCCGTAGTGTATGTGTGTGAATGAGTGTGTATGGATGTTCCCCAGAGATGGATTGCAGCTGGAAGGGCATCCGCTGCGTAAAACATATGCTGGATAAATGGGCGGTTCATTCCGCTGTGGCGACCCATGATAAATAAAGGGACTAAGCCGAAAAGAAAATGAATGAATGAATGAATAGAAATTGTGTTCTCCAAACTTAAACTTTTGTTTGTTAGTTTGTTTTAGTATCAGATGTGTATGCAATGCTGCAGAACTGAACTCACACTGACATTGTTGTTTATTATGTGTTCGTCTAGAAATGGCTGAACGTCATGATGTCCCAAAGCTGCTGGTTATGGCCCGAGACCTGGTGCACAAAGTCCAGATCCTGATCGAGAACAAGTGACTCCTCATCCATTATCAACATAAAGATGTCTCTGTTTATGGCCCAAACCCTCGGTTAAAGTAAATGCCAAACCAGTGTTGTTTCGTCTCATCTAATATGACCCAGATTTCAACACTAATATGTATGAATATTGAAATTTGGGTGTTTTTTTATTTTAAATAGCCAACTGACAATATGATTGGATGCCTTTATGACATTTATTTTGTCTGATTAGTACTAATATATGGACTTAAAGGGGACCTATTATGCAAAAATCACTTTTATAAGGGGTTTAAACACAGTTGTGTGGCAGCAGTGTGTGAATATAACCAACATCTAATGATAAAAATTAATTAATTATATTTCTTATAATCACACTTGATAAAAACAGTCTGCAGAAACACTTTGATTGACATTCTCCCTTTGTACGTGTCATCAGAGGGGGAAAGCCCCGCCCACTAGTGACCATCTCTCCCTCATTAGCATAGGATGTTAGTCTTGTTTTTGAATCTGCCACTATGCTGACACACAGGCATATGTAGCTCCGCCCTCTTTTTAAAAAGAGCACAATCTCATTTGAATTTAAAGCGACAGTCACCAAAATGCCACAATTAGGATCAAAGCCTATAAGGGGCAGATTCAAAAAGTTATAAAACATTATTTGTGTGCTATTTTGAGCTGAAACTTCACACACACACACACACACACACACACACACACACACACACACACGCACACGCACACTTATTTTACATCTTGTTAAAAGGGGCATAATAGGTCCCCTTTAAAGCTAAAAACAAGCCACTGATTTTGATTTCATGGAGTCTGTGAGAGTAAATGTGATTAAGAGAATATATAAGATGAAAATAAATAATATTATAGAGAGAAAAAAAACAGGATATTTGGAGAATAGTTTTATACAAGGTCATGGATGTAAACAAACGGCTATGAAATATATAAAGATGATATATATATATATAAAGATGATATATATATATATATATATATATATGAATGGCAATGATTTTTCTAAAAGCACAAAGTATTAAAAACAATGCTGTATATTTATTTATTTTTTACTAATGTGAAAATCAGGCATTAATCATTGTTGCTGATGTGAAGCATAATTCACGCACCACTTCATGATATTTGCACGAGAAAAGTAGACGGTCAGGTTATTAGACTCAAGTGGGGCATGAAAGTGATTTATTGTGGTTTTCAGATGACTGATTGAATCTCATATTTCAGCTCATATTTGACCTCTTAAATACAAAGGGACAAAATGAACGATTGTATTTGCATCCTGTTTTTAGGGCCATTAAACTTTGTTTTTGCATATTTGTGAAAATATAGTAAATCATTATTGTCATTTTTTATTGAAGTGAGTAAAAATGACAGGCTGTGGAATAAATATGACCATAATTGTTTTTATTTGTAGTCACAGTTCAATCATGAATATTTAAATTGATTCATTTGAATATTTGCGTTCAGTTTTCAGCGCCATTACGAGTTTTGGATATTTGTGAAAATATAATAAATCATTATTGTCACTTATTGACGTGACAAAAAAATGACAGGCTGTAGAACCAATATTACGCTTATTGTTTTAGTTTTTAGTCACAATACACTCATGAATATTTTATTTTATTAATTTGTATATTTGCATAGATTTCAGCGCCATTACGAGTTTTGCATATTTGTGAAAATAAAGTAAATCATTATTGTCACTTTTTTAAAGTGAGTAAAAATGACAGGTCGTAGAATAAATATTACGCTCATTGTTTTCATTTTTAGTCACAATACACTCATGAATATTTTATTAATTTGAATATTTGTGTTCTGGGGCCTCACAGTGGCGCAGTGGCTAGCACGTTCGCCTCACAGCAAGAAGGTCGCTGATCGCTGGTTCGAGCCTCGGCTGGGTCAGTTGGCGTTTCTGTGTGGAGTTTGCATGTTCTCCCCGTGTTGGCGTGGGTTTCCTCCGGGTGCTCCGGTTTCCCCCGCAAGTCCAAAGACATGCGGTATAGGTGAATTGGGTAAGCTAAAATTGTCCGTAGTGTATGAGTGTGAATGGGTGTGTATGGATGTTTCCCAGAGATGGGTTGCAGCTGGAAGGGCATCCGCTGCGTAAAACATATGCTGGATAAATTGGCGGTTCATTCCGCTGTGGCGACCCCAGATTAATAAAGGGAGTAAGCCGAAATGAAAATGAATGAATGAATTTGTGTTCTGTTTTCAGCACCATTTTGAATTGTAGCATATTTCTGAAAATATAATAAATCATTATTGTCACTTCTTATTGTCGTGACAAAAAAAATGACAGGCTGTAGAATAAATATGACGATAATTGTTTTTGTTTTAAGTCACAATACAGTCATGAATATTTTATTTTATTAATTAGAATATTTGCATTGCTTTCAGCGCCATTACGAGTTTTGCATATTTGTGAAAATATAGTAAATCATTATTGTCACTTTTTTAAAGTGAGTAAAAATGACAGACCGTAGAATAAATATTACGCTCATTGTTTTCATTTTTAGTCACAATACATTCATGAATATTTTATTAATTTGAATATTTGTGTTCTGTTTTCAGCACCATTATGAATTTTTGCATATTTCTGAAAATATAATAAATCATTTTTGTCATTTTTTTTATGGAAGTAAGTAAAAATGACAGACCGTAGAATAAATATGACGATAATTGTTTTTGTTTTAAGTCACAATACACTCGTGAATATTTTATTTTATTAATTTGAATATTTGCATTCTGTTTTCAGCACCATTACGAATTTCGAATTACAGGCTGTAGAATAAATATGATGCTATTTTTTGTCACGTTGCGCTCATGAATATTTTATTTTATTAATTTGTATATTTGCGTTCTGTTTTTAGCATCATTATGAATTTTGCCATATTTGTGAAAATATAATAAATTATTTTTTACATTTTTATTGGAGTAAAAAATACAGGCTGTAGAATAAATATGACGGTAATTATTTTTGTTTTTAAAATCACAATACAGTCATGAATATTTAAATTTGTTAATTTGTTTATTTGCATTCTGTTTTCAGCGCCATTACTAATTTAGCATATTTGTGAAAATATAATAAATCATTCTGGTCATTTTTTGTAATTGACTCGAGTACAAATGACTAGAATAAATATGACAATAATTGTTTTAGTTTTTAGTCACATTATACAGACATGAATATTTTATTAATTTGTATATTTGCATTCTGTTTTCAGGGTCATTACAAATTTCGCATATGCATAGACGAATACTAATACACAACATAACGGCACCAAAAATATCAAATTAAAAAAGTAAAATAAAAATTAAACATAAATTATAATAAATAAATTTCAGGGTGTGTATTGCTTTAAAAAATATAAACATTCCACATGAAACATTTTTAACCATTTGACTTATTTATTTGGTTTAATTCTTCAATTATATTGACTGTCAGCACTTTCCATTTTTATTAACTACTTTTATTGAAGACAGTAAAAAAATAAATATCATGCTAATTATTATTATAATTATTGTCACATTGCAGTCATGAATATTCAGTTTCATTCATTTGAATATTTGCATTCGGTTTTCAGCACCATTACGAATTTTGCATATTTGTGAAAATATAATAAATAATTTTTGTCATTTTTTATTGAAGAGAGAAAAAAATACAGGCTGTAGAATTTTTATTTTAAGCCCCGCCCACTAGTGATGATCTCTCCCTCATTAGCATAGGACATTAGTCTTGTTTTGAATCTGCCGCTATGCTGACACACAGGCATTTGTAGCTCCGCCCTGTTTTATAAAGAGCACAATCTCATTTGAATTTAAAGCGACAGTCACCAAAACGCCACAATTAGGATCAAAGCTTAAAAGATGCAGATTCAAAGAGTTATAAAACATCATCTGAGAAAAACATTACAGGCTGTAGAATGAATATGATGCTATTTTTTGTCACATTGCACTCATGAATTTGAATATTTGTGTTCTGTTTTCAGCGCCTTTACGAATTTTGCATATTTGTGAAAATATAGTAAATTATTATTGTCACTTTTTATAGAAGTGAGTAAAAATGACAGGCTGTAGAATAAATATGACCATAATTGTTTTCAATTTTAGTCACAATTCAATCATGAATATTTAAATTTATTAATTCGAATATTTGTGTTTTTTCAGTGCCATTACGAATTTCTGAAAATATAATAAATCATTATTGTAATTTTTGTTGAAGGGAGTAAAAATTACAGGCTGTAGAATAAATATGACGCTATTTTTGGCACATTGCGCTTATGAATATTTAATTCGAATATTTGCATAGTTTTCAGAGTCATTAAAAATGTTCATATTTGTGACAATATAAAAAAACATTATTGTCATTTTTTTATTGAAGTGAGTAAAAATGGCAGGCTGTAGAATAAACATGACCATAAATATTTTCAATTTTAGTCACAATTCAATCATGAATATTTGAATTGACTAATTTGTATATTTGTGTTCTGATTTTAGCGGCATTAAGAATTTAGCATATTCCTGAAAATATAATAAATCATTATTGTCATTTTTATTGAGAAGAGTAAAGATTACAGGCTGTAGAATAAATATTACGCTATTTTTGTCACATTGCACTCATGAATATTTTATTTTACTAATTTGAATATTTGTGTTCTGTTTTCAGCGCCATTACGAATTTAGCATATTTGTAAAAATATAGTCAATCATTATTGTCACTTTAAGTGTGTAAAAATGACAGGCTGTAGAATAAATATGCCGATAATTATTTTAGTTTTTATTCAAAATACAGTCATGAATATTTTATTTGATTAATTTGAATATTCGCTTTGGTTCCAGCACCATTACGAATTTTGTATATTTCTGAAAATATAATTATTGTCATTTTTATTGAAGCTAGTAGGATAAATATGATGATAATTTATCGTTTTACAGTCATGAAAGTTATTTTTTAATGACTTGTAATTGTTAATTATTATTAAATTGTTATTATTATTAGTAATTGTTATTAAATGTTTAATAATTGTCATGAAATGGCCTTAATAATAGACTGAGATATTCAGTTTGTTCCTTTGATATCTGAGGTCAAATATGTCCCAAACATCGGCGTTTTCATCACTCAGATAATCTGTTGAGCTGCTACACAATGACGTACCTCACTCAGTGAACCAACCTTACTGTACAAAATATTTGCATCCGTATTGATCTTTTTTGCCTTAAGTTTCTCTGTTGAGGGATGTGTGCGGCCGACGCTTGCCATGACGTTTATAACAGATAAACTCATGTATATCTGATGTATATCGATGTGTGTGTGTGTGTGTGAGAGAGTGTGTACAGATGCGCTCTACAACCAGCAGCCAAACTTTTTTGTATGGTGTCCCGAACTTTTAGCACTTGTTATTAATGTGTTTGTAGTATCTGCTGTAATTCAGAGCGATTGGTTGAAGTGTTATTAAGATGAATTGCCCATCATATGCTCATATATCATCGCTCTCTCTCTCTGTATTGCTGTTTTACGCCCTCTAACATCATAGCTTACACTGAACGATGCTGTATGTAGCTCACGATATAACCATATCTACAAATGTTGGACGTGTGAATTGTAAAAAAAACTAAAAATACGTCACCTGAACAATGTATCTGGCGCACGGCCTCAGTGACACGAATTACAGACAACAAAAGACACATTTGTTGAAATTGTATTGGAAACCTATATATTTTTATTGTACTCTGTGAAACTACTTATTGTCAGGACTGCGTGCTGCATATGATATAATCTGTATCATAACATTTATTAAATGTATGTGTTGACTGTTTTTTTGGTTGCTCATTGATTGTGCTTCACTTAAGAGCCGGTGGGAAAACATACATACTAGACCTACACTAGCTGTTATATTATATTGCAAAACACCAAAATGTCATCAAATATACTGGAATCAACAAGATATAAGGAAATGCTGAGAATGATTATGCATAGATAAATACTAATACACAACATTTATTCATTTTCTTTTCGGCTTAGTCCCTTTATTAATCTGGGGTCGCCACAGCGGAATGAACCGCCAACTTACCCAGCATATGTTTTACACAGCGGATGCCCTTCCAGCTGCAACCCATCACTGGGAAACATCCATACACACTCATTCACACACAAACACTACGGACAATTTAGCTTACCAAATTCCCCTATACCGCATGTGTTTGGACTGTGGGGGAAACAGGAGCACCCGGAGGAAACTGTAAGAAAAAAAGAAGACGACGTAGAAATCTCAATGAAGATGTTTATTCAGCGTTGCAGTCT
>CAIGQW010050303.1:0-14535 GCA_903798125.1 Danio choprae
TCTTGCTGTGAGGCGAACGTGCTACCCACTGCGCCACTGTGAGGCCCGATTTA
This sequence comes from Danio choprae, assembly GCA_903798125.1. NCBI lineage: Eukaryota > Metazoa > Chordata > Actinopteri > Cypriniformes > Danionidae > Danio > Danio choprae. The sequence continues at coordinate 54 of CAIGQW010050303.1, forward strand.
TTAATTTTTTACATTGTTAATACATTTTCCCCTTGAATATTATTAAAATAACCCATGCTTTTATTATATGGAATATAAATTAATCACATTCATACACACATTTATTTATCTTTAATTATCTACAGGATTTTACATTTTGCGAATTTACATTTACATTTGGCTAATTTAGGGCCTCACAGTGGCGCAGTGGGTAGCACGTTCGCCTCACAGCAAGAAGGTCGCTGATCGCTGGTTCGAGCCTCGGCTGGGTCAGTTGGTGTTTCTGTGTGGAGTTTGCATGTTCTCCCTGTGTTGGCGTGGGTTTCCTCCGGGTGCTCCGGTTTCCCCCACAAGTCCAAAGACATGCGGTATAGGTGAATTGGGTAGACTAAATTGTCCATAGTGTATGAGTGTGAATGGGTGTGTATGGATGTTTCCCAGAGATGGGTTGCAGCTGGAAGGGCATCCGCTGTGTAAAACATATGCTGGATAAGTTGGCGGTTCATTCCGCTGTGGCGACCCCAGATTAATAAAGGGACTAAGCCGAAATGAAAATGAATGAATGAATGAATGAATGAATGAATTTGGCTAATTTATATGATTATTTATAATTTAAGTAAATATATTTTTGATGTAAATGATTGAAAACCAAAACAAATTATAAAGTTTTAGTTATACCCAGTGAAGTTTATGCTTAGGGGAACGCATAAACTTCACTGGGTATAACCAAAAAAACATAAATAAGACTTTATGATTTAGCCACTGATTCTCTAAAACATAAAATACTTATGTTTAAAAAAATGAATTAGTTGGGTAGCATGACTTAATGTCTTAAATCTTAAGGTATGATGAATAAATATAACACATTTCTTAATGCAAAACAGTTTCTGGCGTCAATTTCTTTAGAGTGTGATTTGGAATTAATGTCCCGGTATGAAATTTCCTTTCTGTTTTCAGGCCTGAATTAGAAGAGGAGAGAAATGCCCTGATCCTTCAGTCTGCGACCAATAAGAAGCAGCTTAAGGAGATCGAGGACCAAATTCTGGAGACTCTGCAGTCCTCAGAGGGGAACATCCTGGAAGATGAGAGTGCCATTCAGATCCTGGATGCTGCCAAAATCATGTCTAATGAGATTACCAAGAAACAGCAGGTTTGACGAAGAGCTGGTTTAGAAATAATCTTTTTATTAATGCCATGATTACACCTGGTTGTGAATTTATTCTTTAGATCGCAGAGAAGACAGAGATTGAAATAGCCGAGTCGAGGGAGGGCTACAGAGCCATCGCCAAACACTCCTCCATCCTCTTCTTCACTATTGCAGACCTGGCCAACATCGACCCCATGTATCAATACTCTCTCAACTGGTTTGTCAACCTCTACGTCAACTCCATTCTTGACAGGTGGGGAATAACTGCTCAAGAGTTTACAGTTAACTTTCTTCGTTGAGTATTTCCTTGCATTTACTCATTTACATGCCTTTCACAGCAACAAATCAAAGAATCTAGAGAAGAGACTACGATACCTGATTGACTATTTCACCTATAACCTCTACTGCAACGTGTGCCGTTCGCTCTTCGAGAAGGACAAACTCCTCTTCTCGTTCCTGCTCTGTTCTAACCTACTGCTGTAAGTTCAAACAAATCAGGCTTTGTGTCACTGTTATATTAATGTCGTGGTAATATATGGCTTTGAATAAATCTGTGCAATGAACCTGATCTTTTCAAGGGCTAAAAAGGAGATTGAATACTCTGAATTTATGTTCCTGCTCACTGGTGGTGTGGGACTGCAGAACAGCGTCCCCAACCCCGATCCAAACTGGCTCCCTGACAAGAGCTGGGATGAGATTTGCCGGGCCAGTGATCTTCCAGGCCTTAATGGCCTTAAGTATGTCAACTTAAATGAGTCAAATGTTATATTTGCATGTTACATCAAGCTTTGTGCTGTTTCTGATGACTCTTTGTTTGGGTTGAATACAGGGAGAGCTTTATTAAGAGTCCTGAGAGTTTCCTGCCCATTTATGACAGCAAGGAGCCATACAACACAGCTTTACCCAAGCCCTGGTGTGGTCAACTCAACGAACTTCAAAAGATGATCATTTACAGATGTCTTAGACCAGATAAAGTGAGCCCTTATTGAGTTAAAAATGTACAATTCATATTCTTAACATTCTGCATTATGATTGTACGTTTTTCATTTTTCTAAGATCGAACCAGCAATCAGCAAGTTTGTGACTGACAAACTTGGAAAGATATTTGTTGAACCCCCTCCATTTGACCTGAGCAAGAGCTACAATGACTCCAACTGCACCATTCCACTGGTGTTTGTTCTCTCTCCTGGAGCAGATCCTATGGCTAGTAAGTTTAAATGGGGACAATACTTTTCTGTCATTTAGGGCAGTGTTTTGGTAATAAAAAATAGCACCTATCATTTTCTAGTGTGAACTCTAAAAAAAAAAAAAAAATCCAAAGCTAGTGTTTAAGGACAAACCTGTTGATTAGAATAATGCTGGGGGACCACCAGTTATAAAGACTATATCATTCATTCATTCATTCATTCATTTTCATTTCGGCTTAGTCCCTTTATTAATCTGGGGTCGCCACAGCGGAATGAACCGCCAACTTATCCAGCATATGTTTTACGCAGCGGATGCCCTTCCAGCTGCAAACCATCTCTGGGAAACATCCATACACACCCATTCACACTCATACACTACGGACAATTTAGCTTACCCAATTCACCTATACCGCATGTCTTTGGACTTGTGGGGGAAACCGGAGCACCCGGAGGAAACCCACGCCAACACAGGGAGAACATGCAAACTCCACACAGAAACGCCAACTGACCCAGCCGAGGCTCGAACCAGCGACCTTCTTGCTGTGAGGCGAACGTGCTATCCACTGCGCCGATATATAATAAAGGGACTAAGCCGAAATGAAAATGAAGGAATGAATGAATAACAAACAGGGTTATTTGTGAAAATCACTATGCGCTGCTCTACATTTAGGCAAGCACCTTAATTTAAAAGATGATGCTTCAAAAACCGCAGTACATGATTTTACTGATTTTCATGTGAAATTGGGCTTTGTGAAGGAAGGAATAAATTCAGACTGCTGGAAAAGGGAAAGGATATGATGCAATGAACGATTTGTCTCAATTATTTTTCATAATTAATGGAGGCTAAAATTGCATTTCAAATAATTAGCAAAATTCTAGCATTGCCTACAATTGGGGTAGCAATCTTTGCAGTTGTGTAGTGCAATCCAGCCTTAAATATTTTTTGCCCATTCCCAGGTCTGCTGAAATTTGCCAATGACAAGAACATGGGTGGCTCCCAATTTAGATCCATTTCACTGGGACAAGGCCAGGGTCCCATAGCCGTGAAGATGATACGCTCAGCCATGAAGGACGGCACCTGGGTGTGCTTACAGAACTGCCACCTGGCCGTGTCCTGGATGTCCACTCTGGAGAAGATCTGTGAAGACCTCAGCCTTGACACATGCCATCCAAACTTTCGTCTTTGGCTCACCAGTTACCCATCACCCAGGGTAATAATTCATGAGTGCAGTCTTTATTTGTCTTCTCCCTCGTTGAGTCAGTTTGTGAGTTTATTTCCTCTCAGTTTCCAGTGACCATCTTGCAGAATGGGGTAAAGATGACCAATGAGCCTCCCACTGGTTTGAGGTTAAACCTGTTGCAGTCGTATCTGTCTGACCCCATATCTGACGCAGACTTCTTTGCAGGATGTCCTAAGAAAGAGCTGGTGAGTAGAATGACAGTTTGTGGGCTTATGTTGACTGTCCCTCCTGTTTCTTCAGGTAATTGTTTCTGACTATTGTTTTATAGGTCTGGGAGAAGCTCCTGTATGGGGTTTGCTTCTTTCATGCCCTTGTGCAGGAGAGGAAAAAGTTTGGGCCACTGGGATGGAACATTCCCTATGGGTTCAACGAGTCAGACCTGCGCATTAGTATAAGACAACTGCAGGTAAAGAAATTGCATTTGCACCACAGTATAATTTTGACCTTGTGATAGTTTAATGTGCCATAATGTGCCATAATCCAACATACTTAGGCATAGCTAAATAATAAGAGTTCAGTACATGGAAATGTCATACCATGAGTCCATTCACTTTTCTTGAGGAATCATCTGTTTTGCAGAGGTTGATATTAATTTCTGCCTCTGTTTTCATGTATGTTAAAGCTTTAAAAACTCTAAATACATCTCTGCGTGTCCCTTTTGTTGAGTATAATTATAATTTAGCCTATATTTTGATCCAGAGCACAATTCTGGAGAAAATGGTCAAAGTCAAGCTTTTCATTCTAGGCGTTATTCTTTTGGTTATAAATAAGCATATAAAACCGTTTCTGAAGAATTTTTGAGCTTACCTAAGCCACATACCCATTATATAAATATCAGAGAACAATTTGACTCATTGAATTAATGCACTCTATGGCACCTTTAATAAAATAAACTTTTATAATATCTGGCATATGTTTTGACACTGAATCCAAATAAAAGCATGAAACAAAATGAAATCTGTTAAACAAAGGTCATTTTTTGTTGTCTTTCTCTGCCTTTGTTCCTTAGCTCTTTGTGAACGAGTACCAGGAAGTTCCCTTTGAGGCCATCACATATCTCACAGGAGAGTGTAACTATGGAGGACGTGTAACAGATGACTGGGACCGCCGCCTCCTCATGACGATCCTCGCTGACTTCTACAACAAAGACGTTATTGACCACCCACGCTACTCCTTCTCCCCTAGTGGCAATTATCACGCACCTCCAAAGTCCATCTTTGAAGACTACGTAGAGTTTATCAAGGTGCAACTTTCATGTTATTCAATTCTCAGTTCTCAGATTTATTCGTATAGCACTTTATGATGCATATCATTATTTATGATACATATCATTTCAAAGCAGCTTTACAGATAGCAAGCATGATTTCACTTTACAATTAAAAGTAATGTGGTTATCAGAGGTTACTTGATGTCTGAATAATGTCCATATTGCAGAAATATACAGTTCTGGGATGATACAAACATCAAGTAAATGATGGTATTTATGAGAGACAACAAAATAAGACTTTTTCCAGAAGAAAAATATATATAATAGGCATAATAGCCATTACTGTACTGAGTATCTTTGTTCCATTAAACATCACTTGGGAAATACTCCAAATTCAAATTTTACAGGAAGGCTAAAAACTGTGTATGCTCTACAGAAACTCCCATTTACCCAGCATCCTGAGGTGTTTGGCATGCATGAGAACGTGGACATCTCCAAAGACCTTCAACAGACAAAACTGCTGTTTGATTCCCTCCTTCTGACCCAAGGTGGAGGCTCAAAGGGCTCTGGCGGCTCTGGCGGAGACAGCACCCTTCTGGACATTGCTAATGACATCCTTTCTAAAGTAACTCATCCTTTATTTAATTATACATTGTTAATTGGCATATAAATGCAGTTTGCATATGTGCCAGTGATTTATTGACATTCCCATTTGGGCCATGCAGCTTCCAGGTAACTTTGACATTGAGTCTGCCCTTGTCAAGTTTCCTGTGTGTTATGAGGAGAGCATGAATACGGTGCTCGTGCAGGAGATGCAGCGCTACAACAAGTGAGTCCTTTTAGAGCCACAATTGCTAATTCAACGAAAATGAATATTGTATTGTAATCTCTCTGTGTTTTGTTCTTTCAGTTTGAGCAGTACCATACGTGTGAGCCTGCAGAACCTGATAAAGGCCATTAAGGGGCTGGTGGTGATGGATGCAGAGCTGGAGGCTGTAGCTGGCAGTCTTCTGGTGGGGAAAGTGCCAGAAAAGTGGGCCAAATGCTCCTATCCCAGTCTCAAGCCATTGGGTAGCTATGTCAATGACTTCCTGGCCAGACTCAAGTTTTTGCAGGTCAGTGGCCACACACACAGAGAACTGCATAAAAAAGTACTGGTAAAAAAATCACTAATATATTAGTGAGACAAGTTGTGCACTTTTTTATGTAATCTCAGTATTTTAGACTCCAATGTAGCTATATGACATTGTATATATTAAGTATTCTTCTTATTATTCATTCATTCATTTTCATTTCGGCTTAGTCCCTTTATTAATCTGGGGTCGCCACAGCGGAATGAACCGCCAACTTATCCAGCATATGTTTTACGCAGCGGATGCCCTTCCAGCTGCAACCCATCTCTGGGAAACATCCATACACACCCATTCACTACGGACAATTTAGCTTACCCAATTCCCCTATACTGCATGTCTTTGGACTTGTTGGCGATTTTATAAAATGCAAGTCAAAGGCCACCAGCACTTTCAGACATATAAAAACATAGACGGACAAAACTAAATGAATATCCATGATGAATATGATGTTTTAGGTCATTATTTATTTAACATCATTTATAACATTATAGTACATTTTATGAATCACTAAGGACTACACCTTTAGCTAAAGATATTGTTATAATGTTTTACTGAAGAATAATCACATCTTGTATTGCCTGTGGGTGACTGTAATAAACGATTTCTTGAGTAGCAAATGAGCACATCAGAATAATTTCTAAAGGACCAAGTCCTGCTACTGGACCCTAGAATAATGACTGCTAAAAAATCCTGCTTTGTACCACTAATATTCTCCTAAACAAATCTCAGAACAGAATGTACACAATGTTGCACAATATTTCTTATTAATGTTGCACAATAACATTCATTCCTTTTGATCGAATCCAGTAAATTGAATGGAAACCTTTTGTGTCATCTTCTTTTTCTAGGACTGGTATGACACCCAGAAGCCCCATGTATTCTGGTTATCTGGGTTTTTCTTCACCCAGGCTTTCATAACAGGTGCCTTGCAGAACTACGCTAGGAAATACTCCATCCCCATTGACTTGCTGGGCTTTAACTATGAGGTTCCCTCCGTTAGATTTGTCTTTATGTTTAGAGTACATTCATTTGAGACATTTTGAGACCATAATTTTGTTCTTAATTGCTTTAGGTTCTGCCATTTGACACCTCCGACTCATCTCCAGAAGATGGAGTCTACATTCATGGCCTTTTCCTGGATGGAGCGCGATGGGATAAAAAAAGGCAACAGGCTTTTTCTTGGTTGAAGGAAGAATGACATAATTATACATAAACATATTTGTCTGACAAGTTTTTAATGTATTTGTTCTTGCTTGCAGTGGAGTGTTGGCCGAACAGTATCCCAAAGTTTTATTTGATGCAGTCCCTATCATTTGGATCAAACCAAGTAAGATCATAAATGTTGTACTGATTATTAACCACATTCGAATGAATAATTTCATACTTTTTTATACACTTTATTCATAAATCTCACTTAATCTGACTTCAGCGGACAAGAAGGCCATAGACCAGCCCCATAGTGTCTATGTGTGTCCCCTTTACAAGACCAGTGAGCGTAAAGGTACACTGTCCACCACTGGCCATTCAACCAACTTTGTGATCACCATGATGCTTCCTACCAGCAAACGTCCTCAGCACTGGATCAAGAGAGGTGTAGCTTTGCTCTGTCAGCTGGATGATTGACCACAAAACACTTTTAATTCTGAGTCAGCACTTTATTTACTGTTCTCACACGTGTGGATTTTCAATAGTACCTATTAAAAATGATATCTCAGCAACCGATTTTGAATTTCTTTTAACAAACACAAACACATTTTATGTGCTTGCCCTCCATACTTCTTCCAGTCTTTACCACAGTTTGCTGACTGTCGTATTTTTTAGCAAAAAGTTGGTCTCCAAGGATTTTCTAGAGATTTTTAATCAGGTTTACATCAGGGCTCTGGGCTGGCAATCCATTATTGTAATACTTTGAGCTTCTAGGTGCTGCTTTACTAATTTTAGTGGGTGATTTTTGAGTGATGAACTCTCTTCCCGGCCTAATAATCAAGGAGCTATTCTGTCTTACCATGGCTGGCGCAATAATATTATGCAGATTCTAACAGGTGGTCCAAGTGCAGGGCTTGGTGCTTTGTAATATCATATATTGTAATATATTGTAATATCACCTGCTGCAGCCATGGAAGAGCAGAAAAGTTCCTTAATTATTACACCAGAATGAGAGTCTATAAAATAGCAACTTTTCATTTTCCATTGGTCTTAGTACACAATGTAACTACAGAAGTGTCAAGCTTAAATGTTTTAATTATCTTAATAAAAAATAACTTTTTTTTGAGCGAGATGCTAATGGTCAAATCTGATTCAATGATCTATGCTAAGCTAAGCTAAGCTTCCGCCAGACCCCGAGATAAGCTATATGGATTAAAAAATGTTAAAACTCACTGGAGAGGAGTTGTATATGAGCCTGTTTCCAAAAAAAGTGCATTGTTTCTTTAAGCACTAAGGAAATTTGATTATTTCCGGTGGGTTAAAAGGAACAATTTTCTTTCTTTCTGATTTAATAATTCATACATCAGAGTGTTAATGTGTGTCTCTGGCGAGATTGCTTTTTTTAATCAGTGCACATTTTCCTCTTTCTCTGAGAGTACAGGTTTTATATCGTCCACTGTGAGTTGCATGGCATGTGGTGAAGGTTCTGTTCAAGCTGACATCTGAACGCAAGCGAAAGCGTGGCACTCTGCATATGCCTCTAAGAACATTATCTCTCAGGTCAGCTGTCTGCCGGGCTAGAATTGCAAGACTGACTGTCACGCAGTGCAGTGGGTCAAAGCCAGGTGTTGGTTGGCTGGTCCAGGCTCCATGTATTTTTATCCATACGCTGATATAAATAGTTGTGCGAGCGTAAAGCAACCAAAAACACAGTACAGATACAACTGCCACGACCGTTTTTCAGCATTTCCTGTTGCCTCAAGGTAGAAGGAACATTTGCCTTTCAATTAAGCCTATGTAAAGAGATTAGTCTTCCTAGAAAATAGGTTGCATGGGATGTGCTGCATGTTTACAAAACCTTCTAATAGAAATTAGACAGTCCTTCGAAGACTTAAGTAACAAAAGCTGATAATTGTGATCTTAGGCTTTTGTCCTACATTCATTTGAACTGTGGTTTTTATATTTTAATGAAACAACCACAGAGATTTGAGTATTGGTTGCATCCTTTTGTAATTAAAGCCAGCTAAGTAGAAACTAGAGCAGATATTTTCAGCTTCAGCTATAGTAAACCAGCGCGAGTACACATGGTCAATACAGTCTCTTGCAAATTATTGATTATAACTTTGAATCCACAGACTTTGCTTGATGCTTGTCATAACACGATATACTGAATTATGTTTTCTTTAAACTGGTTTGTTATTGTGATCCTATTCGACCCTTTAAAAAGAAATGTTGTTGTTTTTTTACTGGCATTTGTGGTTTATAGAACAAGGCATCATAAACATATCATATGTTTATTATAGATTTCTATACCAGCATAGGTCCCGATGATAGCTATTGCAAATATAATAATAATTAAAGGTTTTTAGCCACTTAAATTAGTTTGTTTACCATATGCTAATGTTTTTTTTAACTATAAAGTCTATTGTTTTCTGTATACTAAAGGCCAAACTTTTTTTGTTTGTTTGCTTTGGATTATTGCAGTCTTAGACAAGCCAATGACATTATTATTATTGTTATTATTATTAATGATATTAAACAAAACTATACTACTCACACAAACTGTAATGTTTCAGTATATACATAGAAAACAAACATATATTCATACCAAAACACACAATTACATAATTTAAATTAATTTGATCTAAATTGTGCTCAGGGCCTCACAGTGGCGGGGTGGGTAGCACATTCGCCTCACATCAAGAAGGTCGCTGGTTCGAGCCTCGGCTGGGTCAGTTGGCGTTTCTGTGTGGAGTTTGCATGTTCTCCCCGTGTTTGCGTGGGTTTCCTCCGGGTGCTCCGGTTTCCCCCACAAATCCAAAGACATGCGCTATAGGTGAATTGGGTAGACTAAATTGTCAGTAGTGTATGAGTGTGAATGGGTGTGTATGGATGTTTCCCAGAGATGGGTTGAAGCTGTAAGGGCATCCGCTGCGTAAAACATATGCTGGATAAGTTGGCGGTTCATTCCGCTGTGGCGACCCCAGATTAATAAAGGGACTAAGCCGAAATGAAAATGAATGAATGAATAAATTGTGCTCAACAGTAGAAATGGGGGAATATTTGCTCCACAATCCAAACATAGAACAAAAATGCCAAAAATACTACAAATTTACATTTAATAATAATAATAATAATAATAATAATAATAATTTCCTGCATTTACATTTACTTGTTTAGCAGACACTTTAAGACGACTTAAATGGCTCTGGGATTAGATATTGCCGTTTTAGAAAGTTTCATATTTATGAAAGATGATGAAGGTGAAAAATATATATATATTTATAATATAAATGTATAATATATATTTTTATACAAATACACTTTTGCCTATACATTTATTTCTATGTTTGCTGTGTTATGGTATAGATATGAGAGTTTGTTTTGTATGTATATACTGAGTGTGTGTGTGTGTGTGTGTGTGTGTGTGTTGTGTGCGTGCGTGCGTGCGTGCGTGCGTGCGTGTGTGTGTGGCATAGTTTTATTTTTTGGCAGTTTTATGACACTGCACTAATATTAATTATTATTATTATTATTATTAACTTTTTTGCCGAAAATGATCACAAAAATGAAATGAAAAAGGATGAACAAGGGTTGATTATATTACCAGGTACCAAGGTTACCAATGTTTTACAGACATTTTAAAAATAATCATCAGAGTGTAAAATAATCAGCATGAAACAAAAATCAAAAGCATAAAATATGTAGGAAACCTAACACAATATTTGAGTAGGTTGTGGATTAAAAAGCAATAAGCGAGAGAGAAACATTTATGCATTTACTATTTCATGAGTTATCACAACACAAATTATCCTAATAATCCAATTTATTTTTATTATTATTTATTATTATTTATTATTACTGTGGTCTTGTGACGAATTATACATATTTTCTGCTCTTAATACTATTTCTTGCTCACTTTTACGGTTTTCTCTTCACTAAAAGCCTTCACTATATGTGGCGAAAGTCAACAGATAAGTTATTTGTTGTTAAATCCTGGTTGCTGAATTAGATTTTCATTAGTGAAAGATGGAAGAAGTATATAATGCTGCAGAGGAGGACTGGGATGAGGATGAAGACGAGGCCACTCAATACATGATTGAACAGAGTCTCCTGGAGTACAGCAAACATGCTGATTCAGCTAACAGGTACGGAAAAATCCCACCACTTTAATGCACTAATAGCAAGTCCCGTGAACTAACATTTGGTGTCCTTCAACAGTGATCCATTAGACTGCATCGACCATGAGGAACTTTTCACTGCTATACAAGCTGGTAAGAGCTAAACCCTCCAGAAATGTTCATCAGTATGTCGATGAAGCTAAATGATTGTACATGACAACAGAACTATTGCAAAATTATTGGAACAGCAAGCAACCTGGGTCATGGTATACTGTGGAATGTTCGATTCTGATTGGTTGATGGTCATTCTGGCATGGAGGGAAATCAATTCAGGGCTTGACCGCTTTACATTTCCATATCACTACTATGAATGATTTAAGTTATTTCACAGCTTACAACTGTCCGAATGAAGTAAAATCAAAACAAAACATAAAGCTTTAGGTGACATTTTAGGTGTAAGAAACTAGTCCTACATGACCTGACAAACGAAGCTGAAATACAACATCTGAAAATGCATGAAGTGTAAGCAGAAAAGTTCAATTTCCCCCTGGTCTGTTGAATATTAGACAATAATGCACACTGAGGTGTAACACGGGTGTATAATAATGTCTAATAATACAAGTGTTAATACAAAAATAAATACAATTCTACATTAGTTGACTTCACTCTAAAAAGTAAGTGAACCCATTGTTTTTAAAGCGGTTAGTTGTTTACTTAAAATGAGTAAACCCATGTTTTTAAAGCAATTATTAGTTGACTTAAAAAGTTGTAAGCAATTAGTTGGCTTTGCTTAAAGAAGTGAGTAAACCTATTGTTTTTAAAGCGATTAATTGTTTACTGGGCCTCACAGTGGCGCAGTGGGTAGCACGTTTGCCTCACAGCAAGAAGGTCGCTGGTTCGAGCCTCGGCTGGGTCAGTTGGCGTTTCTGTGTGGAGTTTGCATGTTCTCCCTGTGTTGGCGTGGGTTTCCTCCGGGTGCTCCGGTTTCCCCCACAAGTCCAAAGACATGCGGTATAGGTGAATTGGGTAAGCTAAATTGTCCGTAGTGTATGAGTGTGAATGGGTGTGTATGGATGTTTCCCAGAGATGGGTTGCAGCTGGAAGGGCATCCGCTGTGTAAAACATATGCTGGATAAGTTGGCGGTTCATTCCGCTGTGGCGACCCCAGATTAATAAAGGCCGAAATGAAAATGAATAAATGAATAATTGTTTACTTAAAAAGCAAGTAAACTCATTGCTTTTACAGCAATTATTTGTTGGCTTTACTTTAAAAAGTGAGTAAACCCACTGCCTCAGAATTATGTAAAATAACTGTGTATAATTATAAAAATTAAGATGTCATCTTAGTTCCACATTCAAACAAATGACTTTTGCTGCTTGTTTAAACTACTTGTTTAAAATGAGTTGAAACAACATAATTCTTAATTGTTTTTATTATTTTATGTTCAAACTTAATCCACTTGTGTTGGGACAGCATAAAGGAATTGTGTGGACCCCATCATTTTTACAGTGCAAGTTAAAACTGGTTTACTCACTTTTTTTAAGTGGTCAATTTGTTTTCATTTTTTACAGTGTATGAATAACAATGAGGGACAAACCCATAAAAACTCAAATTTATAGACCAAATGGGCCTTACTATTTAATGTTGGTTATAATCTCAGGTAATGAGGATGCTCTGAAGGTCCTGGTTCAGCAAACAGAGGCTCTGTCCAATGCAGACAGCAGAGGCTGGATCCCACTGCACGAGGCAGCGGTGCAGCACAAGCGGAGCATTCTAGAGATCACCTATTCAGGTACTTGGGGTACCTCATTAAAGTCCACATGAACCAAAGCTGCAATCGTTTTGTTTTTTCATATTGATTGTGACGCAGTTCTTAGAGAAACAGAATATTAAATGAGAAAACAGTAGGGTGGCTTGTTTTTTCTACTGCAAGCTGATTGGATGTAGTAGTAAAAGGGGCATTTCATTCAGAAAGATTCCGGAAATAGGTTTTAGAGTAGTTATTACATCCTAACAGACACCTCCTGCTTACCATATTTGTTTGTTGTCAAAACGGACTGTTGGAGTGTCCTGGTTAAGTATGTTAACCATGCCCAATACATAATCTGTTTAACTGTTTAACACAATTTAACTTAAAAAATAAAACAGGAAGTGCATTTTCAGATTCCAAGTAAAGATTACAAGGGCAAACAATTTTTTTTCTTATTGACATGCACAGATGAATTGTTCACCACAAAACTAGCAATGTGAGCTAACAAAATCATATGGTTAGTTTTGATTATATGGTTAGTTACGAACACCCAAAGATCATGTTTAGTTCTTTCTTAATGCCATTTCCTTTTTCAGCGTCTCCTCAGGGCTCAGGGAAATGCCGGACACTGAGAGGGGAGACGCCTCTGTTTCTTGCCGTTGTTCACGGTCTCAGAGATAATGCCACATTCCTGCTGCAGAACGGCTGTGACCCTGACTGCAAAAACGAGGAGGGCGATTCTGCACTGGTTGCAGGTGTGGAAGGCTATTTTTAGCATAGTTACTAGCATGATTAGCAGACGTATACATTCTTCTTTAAGATTAGAAGTACTACCATTTTTACAGACAGATTAGAGATAGGTTTAGAGACACTACTTGAAGTTTACCACAAGAGCATAAAGATACGAGACAAAAATATCAGTACAATACAAGATAACAGTTTATTTTCAAACTTATATTGGTAATCATTTGCATTTTAAACTGTGCATTTTTCTCTTTGTTTTTACATGTACATTTAAAAAGCATCTTTAACCCTCTGGTTCTCTTCAGTTACTTTTGACAGAAAGGCTTAACACTTGGTGCTTTTTTCTTAGAATGTTTTACTTCATCAATGTGGAATTTGGTAAAGGTTTAGACAAATTGTGAAAAATAATTTGTGTATTAAAATGATCAAATAAGGCGTATAATTCCAAAAAAATGATCACACGTGCTTTTGAAACAAAATGTAAATTAATTTGGTACTTCATTCAACTAAATAACACTGAAAGGTAATCTGAAACATAACTTTAGATTTATACTTTCATTTTGAGTTTAAAAGTAAAGTATTTTTAAATATATATATATATATTCATTCATTTTCATTTCGGCTTAGTCCCTTTATTAATCTGGGGTCGCCACAGCGGAATGAACCACCAACTTATCCAGCATATGTTTTACGCAGCGGATGCCCTTCCAGCTGCAACCCATCTCTGGGAAACATCCATACACACCCATTCACACTCATACACTACGGACAATTTAGCTTACCCAATTCACCTATAGCGCATGTCTTTGGACTTGTGGGGGAAACC
>CAIGQW010050306.1:1612-13663 GCA_903798125.1 Danio choprae
ACACTTTAAACACTTTCACACTTTACTTATATATTAGCATATATAACCATATTTGTATGTGTCCTTTGATCTTTGTGTTTTTGTTCATTTTATCCAATTTTAATAAGTTTTTAAGAGTATAGTATTAAATATTTATCAAATTTAAATCAATTTCTTAAAATGTGTGCTCTTTCTTTAATATTTATCTAATGTTATTGTAATATTGTGGGAAGAAGAAGACACGGTCGGCGATACAGGTAAGTTCTTTTTATTAATCTTTTCATTCACACCCCGTGTATCTGGGGTGGGTGTGGGTGTGGGTGTGGGTGTGTGGGTGTGTGGGTGGGTGTGTGTGTGTGTGTGTGTGTGTGTGTGTGTGTGTGTGTGTGTGTGTTCTCTCCTCTCCCGGCTGCTCCTTCTCCTCTCTTTAAGAAGGATGTCTCTCCAGCCCAATCACTAGAACAAACAGGTGTTATTCATTGTTTCTGATTGACCCGCTGACTAGCCGCCGGGCTCCGAACATGCTCTCCCCCCTAATTGGCCGTTCCATCATGCTTACCTCTCCACAGGTATTATGTAATGAGCCACGTTTTCATGCAGACGGGCCTCCAGTCTTTGATATGCTTGGTTACATTTACGTTGTTTACGTACTTAAAATAGAACCCAGAAGTAACATATACAGTGAGAATAACAGTGGTGCTAAAACTGAACCCTGGGGTACACCACAGGCATTTATAGTAGTTACATTATTAAAATATAAGTTTTGATTCATATTTTTAGATTTAGTAATTTAGTTAAAAATCCCTCATGATTATATTTAGTTGCATTTTATTTTAAAACATTTCTATGTAAATGTATTTTGGGTAATGTGTATATATGTAAACCTTTTTGGTTTTATTTTAGTTTTAGTAATTTTAGCACTTATACGTTGGTTTCGGTTAGTAGTTTGATATGCTTGGTTATCTTTACATTGAGTGTCATCTGCGTAACAATGGTACCTACATCACTTACATACTTAAAATAGAGCCCAGAGGTAACATATACAGTGAGAATAACAATGGTGCTAAAACTGAACCCTGGGGTACACCACAGGTATTTATAGTAGTTACATTATTAAAAGATAAGTTTTTGTTTAATATTTTGTTTTGTTTTACTAATTTAACCATCTTTTTATTAGTTGAAAACACCACATGAATATAGTAACATTTTATTTATAATTATTTATATGTAAATTTGTATTTCATTTGTATTTAGGCTTCTCATATATTATAAATAACTTTTATTTAATTAATTCTTCCTTTCAACTTTCTTTTAGTTAACTTCTATCATTTAGTAAATTGTTAAAATTCATTCATTCATTAATTTTCCTTCGGCTTAGTCTCTTATTTATCAGGGGTCACCACAGTGGAATGAACCGCCAACTATTCCAGCATATGTTTTACGCAGCAGATGCTCTTCCAGCCGCAACCCAGTACTGGGAAACACCTATACACACTCATTCACACACACACACACACACACACACACACACACACACACACACACACATACACATACACACTCCGGCCAATTTAGTTTATTCAATTCACCTATAGCGCATGTGTTTGGACTGTGGGGGAAACGGGAGCACCTGGAGGAAACCCACGCCAACACAGGGAGAACATGCAAACTCCCAGCTGGGAAACTGACCCAGCTGGGACTTGAACCAGCGACCTTCTTGCTGTGAGGCAACAGTGCTAACCACTGAGCCACCGTGCCACCCCAAATTGTTAAAATAATATATCAATAATATTAATCGTTGAAAATGTTTTATATATATATTCGATCAAATGGTTTCAAAACACTTAGGAAAAATAGTGTGTGTGTGTGTGTGTGTGTGTGTGTGTGTGTGTGTGTGTGTGCACATGCACATAAAATATAGCTCTCAGACATTTTGTACATGGCAAATGAAATCTGAACCCTGTATTACCCAGGAAATGGTTGGTGCACAGGCTTCGTAAACATGGAGGCATCCTGTAGATGGCAGTACAGAGCAGCTTTATTGACATCTGAGAATCTGCCGCTTCATGGTTGCCACTGAGGTCACTGTCATAACGCATGCCATTCAGCAATATGTTGGCCACCTGAGGAACAGATAAAATGCTCAAGTTCAAATCCAAGCTGAAAAATCAACAGATTTGTTTCTTTATTTTTATTATTTTGCTGATTTTGACTGCTTATACACTGCAAAAAATCATTTGTTTACACTAAAGGCAGTTTTAGAGACCAAAGACTCTGACTATTCATTCACAAAACAATGCATTTGTGACTTATAGTTTTTGTTCACTCAATCTTTGTTCTGTTCCGCCTGTTTTGTTTGTGTTTTACTTTCTAATCCATTTTCTATTTTTATTTTAAAAATGCTCTAGTTAATAACATTCAAAATAAAAGTTTGTATTTACATAAATAAAATGTGTACTGATTATTTATAATGCATAAACAAAACATCCATCAAATACAAAATATACAAATCAAAAATATAAAATTATATATATATATATATATAGTTGAAGTCTAAATGATTCGCCCTCCTGTGAATTATTTTCCTTTTTTTAATATTTCCCAAAGGATGTTTAACAGATTCAGGAATTTTTCACAGTATTTCCTATAATATTTTTTCTTCTGGAGAAAGTCTTATTTGTTTTATTTTGGCTAGAATAAAAGCAGTTGGATTTTTTAAAAACCATTTTAAGGTCAATATTATTCGCCCCCTTAAGCAATATTCATTCATTCATTTTCATTTCGGCTTAATCCCTTTATTAATCTGGGGTCGCCACAGCGGAATGAACCGCCAACTTATCCAGCATATGTTTTACGCAGCGGATGCCCTTCCAGCTGCAACCCATCACTGGGAAACATCCATACACACTCATTCACACACATACACTATGGACAATTTAGCTTACCCAATTCACCTATACCGCATGTCTTTGGACTTGTGGGGGAAACCGGAGCACCCGGAGGAAACCCACGCAAACACGGGGAGAACATGCAAACTCCACACAGAAATGCCAACTGACCCAGCTGAGGCTCAAACCAGCGACCTTCTTGCTGTGAGGAGAACGTGCTACCCACTGCGCCACCGTGAGGCCCCCTTAAGCAATATTTGTTTTTTAATTGTCTACAGAACAAACCATGTTTATAAACGTGTTGAAAAAAAAAAAAATTTATTTTAAAGAAAAAAAAAGGGAGAAAAAATAGAGGGGGGGGGGTAATAATTCTGACTTCAACTGTATATGTGTGTATGTGTGTGTACTTTTATTTTGAATGCGATTAATCACGATTAATCTTTTGACAGCATAAAATTAAATTGTACACTTACTAGAACATTTCATATTATCTACATTTTTGTTATACTGTTGCATTGATTATTTCTCATCACTTGGATAAACGAGTTTGGCAAATGATTTAATGTAATGCAAATGTACAGACCTGTTGACTGAAAGTGACAGTGCGTCTACGACCGTTGTCCAAACCAGCGCTAGGAGCGATCAGCGGATCCTCCATTAAGGCCAGACTCTGTGGCCTCTTCAGTATCCCTGAGCTACTGCCTCTCTGAGAGCCTGCCGCAGCTTCATTCTGCTGCTCGTCACACTCAATGGCTTGTTTTTGCTCATCGGCCTGCAATGCATCCGTCGGCAGCTCTCCATTTGGTTGGGAACCCTTGATCTGCTGTGCAGCTTCAAGCGTTTCACTTTGCCCATGAGGAGGGGGCGTGTCTCCTGGTGGAAGAGGCGGAGCCACGGCAACAGCCTCGCATTCCATTGGCAGAGGCGTCTGCTGTCCGGTGTAACATTCAATTAGTACTCTGTCTATATAGGAGGTGCCTAAAGAGGATGCGAACTCATTAATGCCCGTGAGTGAGTTATCTCGACTTATAAAGCTGCCGTATTTGGGTGTCAAGGGACTGAGTGGGGAGATTGGGCTGGTGAGGCCTGCGTATAAACGTGCGTTTGCGCTGTTGGAACGGCCGAAAAGATCGGGGTTGCGGCAACTGGAGAACTGGCTGTTATATAGAGCTTCTTCTTCATCCTCTTCATCCTGATTTGCAGCAGCTCCGGGAGGCGGTGGCGGGGACGGCGGCAGAGGCAGATTGGGGCTCTTCAGGTTTCGGGTGTTTCTGGTTTGAGGTTGGGATTGGGGTAAAGGCCGCTCTGGGATACTGGTGAGGGTCATTGCTGTGGCGGCGGCCAGGGTGATGCTGGTGAACAGGTATATGACGCGGAGCTGGCCGCCCATTGTCCTTCCGAACTCAGTTTTGTCCCAGTTGATGCCACCCACTATGTAGCCGAAGCCTCCACCGAGACCTTAGTTGCACATGAGAAATGCAGGAGTAATGGAGTTCAATGATGGCAAAATCTTAAAAATCATTAAAAAAAAACATTCCTGAAATAAAAGTTCATTCATTCATTTTCCTTAATTCATCAGGGGTCACCACAGCGGAATGAACCGCCAACTTATCCAGCATTTGTTTTACACAGTGGATGCCCTTCCAGCTGTAACCCGGTACTACTGGGAAACATCTATACACACTCATTCACTCACACACTACGGCCAATTTAGTTTCTTCAATTCACCTATAGCCCATGTGTTTGGACTGTGGAGGAAACCGGAGCACCCGGAGGAAAGCCACGCCAACACGGGGAGAACATGCAAACTCCAAACAGAAATGCCAACTGGCCCAGCTGTGACTCGAACCAGCAACCTTTTTGCTGTGAGGCGACAGTGCTAACCACTGAGCCACCGTGTCGCCCCTATAGAGTGATTTATTACTAAAATAAAAGCTAATTTAAATTATTAATAAATGCTACAATAATATAACAGCTTAGCAGATTTAATTACAGAAAAGAATTGTTAAATGGACCCGGAAGAACTATTTTATAGATATCTTATAGTAAAATTAACCACAGTTTATAATATATCTATATATATATTCAGTCATTCATTTTCTTTTCAGCTTAGTCCTTTCATTAATCTGGGGTCGCCACAGCGGAATGAACCGCCAACTTATCCAGCATATGTTCTACAAAAAATCCCATGGCTCGACGTCTTGAAAAATATCCTATTTCAATGAATAATTAACCAGAATTAATCTCCAAGTGTCACTCGAACCTGCCAGAAGCGCGTGTATATTTAGGCCTCGATCCTGGTCCTCTGGGCTGCACACATCCATCATGTAGGCATGGCTGGGGTTGTCGGCTGAGTCTGCACTGAAGTCCATCAGCACCACACCGCACACCGTCAGCACGATCCCCCACTTATGATCCAGGGTGGTGTCGGCCAGTGCAGATCCAATGTCTCTTCCATTCAACACCAGTGTTAGACCCAGCAGAGCCCCTGCAAACACACACACACACACACACACACACACACACACACACACACACACACACAATAGCATATACTACGCTATCACATACAGTTGAAGTCAGAATTATTAGCCCTCCTGTTATATTTCAGTTTTTTTGAAACATTCATTCATTCATTTTCTTATTGGCTTAGTCCCTTTATTAATCAGGGTTCGCCACAGCGGAATGAACCACCAACTAATCCAGCATATGTTTTACGCAGCGGATGCCCTTCCAGCTGCAACCCATCACTGGGAAACACCCATACACTCTCATTCAAACACATACACACCCGGAGGAAACTCACGCCAACACGGGGAGAACATGCAAACTCCACGCAGAAATGCCAACTGACCCAGCCGAGGCTCGAACCAGTGACCTTCTTGCTGTGAGGCGATCCTGCTACCCACTGCGCCACCGTGACGCCCTTTTTCGAAACACAATAGTTTAAATCCCTAATTTCTAAATCCAAACATTAATTAATGCTCTGTTAACAAGGACTAACAATGAACATCTTTATTTACATGAACTAACATTAACAAAGATGAATAATCACTGTAATAAATGCAAGTTTGTAGAACTTAAACCTTGTTGTAGGTGTATTTTACTTGGAATAGTTTGTTATGTTTACAGTGATTCTTTGAGGAAATACCAGAGTAAGAAAATTAAGTAAAACGTACTTTGCTTTCTGATGTCTGTGTTCATTCATTCATTTTCATTTCGGCTTAGTCCCTTTATTAATCTGGGGTCGCCACAGCGGAATGAACCGCCAACTTATCCAGCATATGTTTTACGCAGCGGATGCCCTTCCAGCTGCAACCCATCACTGGGAAACATCCATACACTCTCATTCACACACATACACTACGGACAATTTAGCTTACCCAATTCACCTATACCGCATGTCTTTGGACTTGTGGGGGAAACCGGAGCACCCGGAGGAAACCCACACCAACATGGGGAGAACATGCAAACTCCACACAGAAACGCCAACTGACCCAGCCGAGGCTCAAACCAGCGACCTTCTTGCTGTGAGGCGAACGTGCTACCCACTGCACCACCGTAAGGCTATTTTTCTAATGTATTTACTCTATTTTGCTCTTAGGTGGAGTAACTTGCTGTTTCATGACATCTGGGATTCATTTTCTTCTCGAAATGACCCATTTTGCCTAAACAACATTGACTTTACCATCGTGGTGTATTGTGCATCAAGTATTGAGGTCTCTGTTTTCAGTACAGCACTTCATTATGTCAACTGTGTCCGTATGTTATTATATTGTAACAAATGAGCTGTGTTGTGAGCAAATCAGTAAACTTTCATCTTTGGGTGAACTATCCCTTTAAATGAGAAAGCGCTTTACATTTCAATGGATTCTGATTGGACGACATGCACGGTGGCTCAGTGGTTAGCACTGCCGCCTCACAGCAAGAAGGTCGCTGGTTCGAGTCCCGGCTGGGTCAGTTGGCATTTCTGTGTGGAGTTTGCATGTTCTCCTTAGTATTGGCGTGGGTTTCCTCCGGGTGCTCCGGTTTCCCCCACAGTCCAAACACATGCGCTATAGGGGAATTGAATAAACTAAATTGGCCGTAGTGTATGAGTGTGTGTGTGTGTGAATGTGAGAGTGTATGGATGTTTCCCAGTACTGGGTTGCAGCTGAAAGGGTATCCGCTGTGTAAAACATATGCTGGATAAGTTGGCGGTTCATTCCGCTGTGGCGAGCCCTGATGAATAAAGGGACTAAGCTGAAGGAAAATGAATGAATGAATGGATTCTGATTGGCTCACAGTGTTTTATCATTTATTTGATGGAAATAAATATGTTCAGAAAGTCAATACAAACATATACACTACACTGTAAAAACATCTCTTCCTGCCTTAAACACTCAAAAATGACTTTTGCTGCTTGTTCAAACTACTTATTTAAAATGAGTTGAAACAACACATGGAGTTTGCATGTTCTCCCTGTGTTGGCGTGGGTTTCCTCCGGGTGCTCCGGTTTCCCCCACAAGTCCAAAGACATGCGGTATAGGTGAATTGGGTAAGCTAAAATTGTCCGTAGTGTATGAGTGTGAATGGGTGTGTATGGATGTTTCCCAGGGATGGGTTGCAGCTGGAAGGGCATCCGCTGCGTAAAACATATGCTGGATAAGTTGGCAATTCATTCCGCTGTGGCGACCCCAGATTAATAAAGGGACTAAGCCGAAATGAAAATGAATGAATGAATGAATGAATGAAACAACACAATTCTTAAGTTTTTTTTGCGGGACAACTTAATTGTTTATGTTCCGTCCACATAACTCTGTAAAAACTATTAGGTTAACTTAATCGACTTGTGTTGGGAACTGTGTGGAACCCAGCCTTTTTTATACAGTGAATTTGTAGCTGAATCAAATGATCTTTTCAAGTCATCTCAACTTACATCAGTCAAACTGACTAAAAATATTGAGTTGTATAACTTAGTTGAAAAAAATTAGTTGAAACCTGATTAACATATAAATAAGTTGAAGTAACATAAAAGCTTTCGGTGGGATGTTTTTTTGTCAT
Source organism: Danio choprae (assembly GCA_903798125.1). Taxonomy (NCBI): domain Eukaryota; kingdom Metazoa; phylum Chordata; class Actinopteri; order Cypriniformes; family Danionidae; genus Danio; species Danio choprae. Next base: position 9,523 of record CAIGQW010050306.1, read on the forward strand.
ATTATTTTTTTTACAGCGCATTTAAAAGGACTCAAAATTGTCCTAAAACAATGGAAAAACACCCGTTCTTGTTTTAAGACAATTTTGAAAAACTTTTTGATCCACTATAAATGTATATTCCAACCCAGGCTCATTCTGAAAACGCACCCCTATGTACATTTCTGGAGATCATCAAATACGTCCCAGGAGGTACGTTTTTTTGCAGTTCTTGTTTTTGCGAATCCACCAGAGGGCGCTGTGTACGCTTTTTGACATCTCAAATCTCTCTCGCGAGTGCCATTCGCGCCTGCTGTTCTTGCGTAAATCCACCAGAGGCCGCTGTCGACTGACTGATTGAGTGACAAATCGACTGACCCACCCTCCTCCTCACCTAAACCCAACCAATAGTGTTTTCTAAAGCACAGATTGACCCTCCCACTTCCCTAAACCCAACCGACAGTTTTAAAAAGCAGTTAAAAAGCAATCCAGACAAAGAAAAGACCTCGCCTGATGTTTACCATGTTTTCAGATTTTACCACATTCTCACCCTGTTATTTACTTGTTTATTTTATTTTTCGGCTTCTGTTTTTTTCTTACCTGCTTTCTGGAACCGTTCTGGAACTAGACTCGAACTCTGTTGTCGTGGTCAACTCCTCTCTGCATCTCAAGTTCGCCGACGTACATGGCGAGCTAATGGGACAAACTGGTTACAGCGGGAAAGCCGTCTATACGGTGGTAAGCGTGAAAAGAAACGGCGTCATACTCGTTTTAAAGACGAAATGCAGCCATACGTACCTCTGGCTACATAATTTGGGATCTCCAGAAATGTATATAGGGCTACGTTTTCAGAATGAGCCTGTGTTGGTATATTTTCTACAACACTATCATTATAGCTGTGGTCTGAACTCTGCTATTGTTTTACATTCAAAACTATTTTTAGGACAATGTCTTTATCGCTATCTTTATAATTATAGTCCTTGGGGTGAACGGCTCTTTAGATTGCCAGTTTAGCGAGTGACGTAGATAAGTTTTATAAATCAGTACACAACAAAAATGAGTCATAATGAACAGTGAAGAGACCAACAGATGCTAATGAGTATATTCAGTGCTGCTTACCGATGGCCAGGGCAAAAATAAAAGGTCTCCTGCGGCCAAAGCGAGATGTACAGCGGTCACTCCAGGCCCCAAGAATCGGCTGAAGGAGGAATCCTGAAAATCATTAAAGAAGTGAGGAAACTAAAATTGACTGGCTAAATAAAATATTATAAGAAGAAGAAATTGATATTGGAAGTTAAACATTCATTCTTTCATTTTCTTTTCAGCTTAGTCCCTTTATTAATCTGGGGTCGCCACAGCGGAATGAACCGTCAACTTATCCAGCATATGTTTTACGCAGCGGATGCCCTTCCAGCTGCAACCCATCACTTGGAAACATTCATACACACTCATTCACTCTCATACACTACGGACAATTTTAGCTTACCCAATTCACCTATACCGCATGTCTTTCGACTTGTGGGGGAAACCGGAGCACCCGGAGAGAACCCACACCAACACGAGGAGAACATGCAAACTCCACACAGAAATGCCAACAGACCCAGTCGAGGCTCAAACCAGGGACCTTTTTGCTGTGAGGCGATTGTGCTACCCACTGTGCCACCACGTCGCAGCAAGTTAAATATATGTATTATAATAAAAATGTATTAAAATATTATATAAATAAAAATATTACGTTAAAGCTAATACAATATATACAGTAAGTGAAAATTAGAGAGAGGAAATAATGGAATTTACTTAATGGAAGGGAAAAATACTGAAACTAATATAAAGGTTCATGTAAAATTAAAACAACAACCTGAATAATATATATTTTTATTGTTTTAAAAAATCATAATTGTGATCAAGATGTTATAATTATAACCAATAATATTACGTTTTGTATTCAAGAAAGTAAAAGTGCAATAAAAGCAGCTATTACATTTTTTTCTTCTGGGGAAAATCACATTTTTTATTAGTTTGGCTGGAATAAACAAATTATATTACAAAAATGTAAAAATTGCTAAGGTCAATATTATTAGCCCGCTTTAGAATTATTATTATTTTTTACAATTAGCTAAGAACCTCGTCTAATTAACCTATCTTGCCTAGTTAACCTAGTTAAGCCTTTAAACTCTAAACTGATACTAGAATCTTGCAAAATATCTAGTAAAATATTGTGTACTGCCATCATCATGACAAAAACAAAAGAAAATAGTTATTAAAAATGTGTGTTTAGGCCTCACAGTGGCGCAGTGGGTAGCACGTTCGCCTCACAGCAAGAAGGTCGCTGGTTCGAGCCTCGGCTGGGTCAGTTGGCGTTTCTGTGTGGAGTTTGCATGTTCTCCCTGTGTTGGCGTGGGTTTCCTTCGGGTGCTCCGGTTTCCCCCACAAGTCCAAAGACATGCGGTATAGGTGAATTGGGTAAGCTAAATTGTCCGTAGTGTATGAGTGTGTATGGATGTTTCCCAGTGATGGGTTGCAGCTGGAAGGGCATACGCTGCGTAAAACATATGCTGGATAAGTTGGCGGTTCATTCCGCTGTGGCGACCCCAGATTAATAAAGGGACTAAGCAGAAAAGAAAATGAATGAATGAATGAAAATGTGTGTTTAAGAATTATGTTTAAGAATGTATTGACATTTTTTTGTTCTTATTAATTCTTAAAAAGGGACCTATTATGTCCCTTTTTACAAGATGTAAAATAAGTCTCTGATGTCCCTAGAGTGTGTATGTGAAGTTTCAGCTCAAAATACCTCACGAATAATGTTTTATAACTCTCTGAAACGGCCCCTTTTAGGCTTTGATCCTAATTGTGGTGTTTTGGTGACTGTCGCTTTAAATTCAAATGAGATTGTGCTCTTTTCAAAAGAGGGCGGAGCTACAAATGCCTGTGTGTCAGCATAGTGGCAGATTCAAAAACAAGACTAATGTCTTATGCCAATGAGGGAGAGATGGTCACTAGTGGGCGGGGCTTTCCCCCTCTGATGACACGTACAAAAGGAAAAAGTCAATCAAAGTGTTCATCCAGACTGTTTTTATCAAGTGTGATTATAAAAAATAAAATTAATACCATTAGAAGATACATTTTTACCATTAGAAGCTGGTTATATTTACAGACTGTTGCCCCCTATAAAAGTTAATTTTGCATAATAGGTCTTGTTTAATATTTTACATACCTAAAATGGGACTGATGAACCACACAAGACTGTAGAACTGGTCCGGCAGGCCCATCTGTAGTAATACCGGTGTGACGTATGCCGTCTCCATCGCGTAGCTGAACTCGATTCCGAACAGAATGCAGCCGTTGAAGAGGAGTTCAGGGAAAGTGCGTCTCGGGGGGAGTTCACTCAGGTCCAGCTGCTCCAAGGGGCACGGTGTGTTTGGCGGAGGCGGAGGGGACGGTCGGATCAGTTTCCGGCGCTTCGGGTGCCTCTGGAAGTTGTTGGCTCTGTGACTGAGGTGCCGTGTGGTGGATGTTGGGAAACTGGATGTTTTGGATAAAGTGGGTCTCCAAGTAGCATCCTGAGCGGACCCGAACTTCCCCCCTACAGGACTGGACAGCAGGGGGTCACTTGGGGTCCCCATTCCAGGAGATGACATTCTGATCACACTGAAAAGTAACACATTGAAAATAATTTCAGAAGCAGTCTATCAAAGCATAGACACTCTTGAGAACTGAGACTGATTTATTTTTCTGCTGATTTATGCTAATAATTTACTGAGCACAACCCAATCAGAATCCTTCCTGATAAGTTAATATGAATATGGAGTATAGCTAATATTCATTCATTCATTTTCATTTCGGCTTAGTCCCTTTATTAAACTGGGGTCGCCACAGCGGAATGAACCGCCAACTTATCCAGCATATGTTTTACGCAGAGGATGCCCTTCCAGCTGCAAACCATCACTGGGAAACATCCACACACTCTAATTCACACACATACACTACGGACAATTTAGCTTACCCAATTCACCTATAGCGCATGTGTTTGGACTTGTGGGGGAAACCGGAGCACCCGGAGGAAACCCACGCCAACACAGGGAGAACATGCAAACTCCACACAGAGAGGCCAACTGACCCAGCCGAGGCTCGAACCAGCGACCTTCTTGCTGTGAGGCGAATG
>CAIGQW010050318.1:54176-65896 GCA_903798125.1 Danio choprae
TCTCGATTATCAATGCCTTAGAGTCACGAAATTGATTCTTTTTGGAATCGACTCTCGATTATCAACGACTTAGAGCACATGTGTCAAAACTAGTTCCTGGGGGGCCGTAGCTCTGCACAGTTTAGTTCCAAGCCTAATTAAACACACCCGATCAAACTAATTGAGTGCTTTATGCTTGTTTGATACCTACAGATAGGTGTGTTGAAGCAGGGCTGGAACTAAACTCTGCAGGGCTCCGGCCCTCCAGGAATTGACTTTGACAGGAATTGACTCCCTGCCTTAGAGTCAAGAAATTAATTCTTTTTGGAAACGACTCTCGATTTTTTTAAAAGCCTTGAATCGAGGAATTGATTTGTTTTGTTAACGAATCTGGATTTTCAACACCATAGAATCAATTTGCAATTGACTCTTGATTCTCAATGCCTCAGAATCAAGGAATTGATTCTTTTTGTAATCGACTCTCGATTTTTAATGCCTCAGAATCAAGGAATTGATTCTTTTTGTAATCGACTCTCGATTCTTAATGCCTCAGAATCAAGGAATTGATTCTTTTTGGAATTGACTTTCAATTCTCAACACCCTTAGAATCAAGGAATCTATATGTTTTGGAATCGACTCTCAATCCTCAATGCTTCATATTCAAAAAATTGATTCTTTTTTAAATGACTCTCGATTCTCAATGCCTTAGAATCAAGAAATCAATACTTTTTGGAAACGACTCTAGATTCTCTACACCTCCGAAACAAGGAGTTGATTCATTTTGGAATCAACCCTCAATTCACAACACCTTGGAATCAAAGAATCAATTATTTTAGGAAACAACTCTCGATTCTCAATGCCTCAGAATCAAGAAATTGATTCTTTTAGGAAACGACTCTCGATTCTCAACACCACAGAATCAGATTTTTTTGAAGAGTAGTTAGTGATCAAGTGATTATGAGTAAAAGCATCTGCTAAATGCCCAAGAAGCAGTTCAGTAGCAGTAGTGATGTTTCTGATGTTTGTCTGCAGATGTCTGGCTTCATGCTTCCTCAGGACAGGCGAGACTGGAGGGAATTCGGCTCAGATCCGCCGCACACACAGACGCCTCACGCTGATCTACCGTACGGCCAGTGTCCGTATCCACCGTCCCGCTCACTGCCCTGGCACCCAGCACCCTGCGACAATGGTACAGCCATCCTCATATCCTGCGCATTGATAGTTTTCACGTGATGTAGTCTTGCATAGCCAGAGCTCAGACTGACAGCTGAAGCTTTGGTCAAGCCCCGCCCACTGTTATATGACTGACAGGTTAACCAACCAATGTGTGCTCCCTTTGCATCATTCCTTCACCAAATAAATGTTTGTAATCTGATTACATAATCCAGATGAATCCATTACTACCCGTCTCTGCTTACAAACACACACTCACAGTCACCATACACACCAGCGTTTAGCACATTTTTCAGAGAAGTTATTGTCTATTCTTGGTGCAGATGCTCGCACCCGATGGCTTGTTCCTGTAATGATTGAGATGAATGTTTATCAGAGCGAACAGCATTTAATAAAAGAAACAGGAAATCCATTTTAATGGCACACTGCATGTATTCATGTTTGGTTATTAATGCCACTTCTCACTCTGTGAACTCATCACTGACCGTACGTACTTAGAGATGCTTTATGGTGTTAATTATCTGCTAAAGGTGTTAATTATCTGCTAAAGGTGTTAATTACCTCATGGCGTTCACGTCTTCACAGAATTTTCAAGGTCCTAAAAGAGCAAGGTGCACTTTACATTAGTGCGTGTTTGTTTTAAAGGGGTCCTATCATGCCACTTTCTCTGACGTGTCTAGAGTGTGTAGTGCAGTTTCAGCTCAAAATAATACACACACAATGTTTTCTAACTCTGAAACTGACCCTTTTAGGCTTTGATCCTAATTTTGGGTGTTTTTTATTGACTGTCACTTTAAATGCAAATGCTTTTTCAAAAGGGGCGGAGCTACTAGTACCCATGTGTCAGCATAGTGGCAGATTGCTAACATTATCTTCAGCAGCTCAAAACTCCAATAGCTAATGGACAGCTGCTTCTCACTCAGGGCTGTTTATGCTAATGAGGGAGACTAGTGGGCGGGGCTTTCCCCCTCTGACACGTACAAAGGGAGAATGTCAATCAAAGTGTTTCTGCAGACTGTTTTTATCAAGTCTGATTATAACAAATACAATTAAATCATGTTTCCCATTAGAGGCTGGAGATATTCACACACTGCTGACACACACCTGGGGTTAAGACCCTTATAAAAGGGATTTCTGCATAATAGATCCCCTTTAAAACAGCATTTTAGGATAAACATTTTTTCCTCATCCAGGAAATGAGTAACTGTAGACTATAGCTGCAGTCTTTATTTTGTTTTCAAGTATAATAATTGGACGTTTGGGTCATTTGATTATGATTAAACTGCTACAAATTGATTTCCTAACATAGTTGTTTATCACCAGGCCATGGGGTTTAAGTTAGCTCATTTCACCTGTCGTCTTCCCCAGGTAATTCACTGGTTATTGTCAAGTCACAAATCTATAAACTAACTTTTGCAGACTGATTAGTTCATCAGTTTTGAGTTTTGGCATCTGTTTAGTTAGTTTCAGCACCATAAATGCATCTAAATTGCTTATTATTCCAGTACCATGCAGCTCCTCTTTAGTGTTCTCCAAATGCTCTGTTTTTGGAGCCGAACAGCCAAATCTAGTGTCCTCTGTGGTCAAATCAGCCTTTTTTAATTGTGTTTCTGTCCACCTTTCAGGATACCAGATTTCGGGCTCCTTCTACACCTACTCGCCTTCAGAAAGTCACCCAATGGCGATGGACCCAAGTATGAGATCGGCTGAAGCCATGGCTATTTCAGGTGAATCAACCACATATTATAATCCACATGAAATTATATCGATACTTTAGGATTAATCCGCCCTTCCCTATCAGTGTGTTTTTCTCATTCTGTATGTGTGTGTGTGTCCTCAGACTGCCGGCTCCACGTCTCTCTGTTCTACCGTGAGTCTCTGGTGAAGGAACTGACCACCAGCAGTCCTGAAGGCTGTCGGATCTCCTCGTCTGCGTCTCCAGGCTCTCCTTCGTCTCCATCGTCTCCGTGTGCAGAGGAGCGTGTGTATGGCGGGGCCGAGCCGGTGCTGTTCCCATTCCCATACCCACAGTCACAGCGGCGCGGCGCAGAGAAACTCCCGAACGTGCTGGAGCGCGGCGTGCTACTGTGGCTCTCCCCTGACGGACTTTACGCCAAACGCCTGTGCCAGGGCCGGGTGTACTGGGAGGGACCGCTTGCTCCGTACGCCGACAAACCCAACAAACTGGAGAAAGAGCAGACCTGCAAACTGATGGACACACAGCAGTTCCTCACAGGTACTCATCACAATACACTTCATTGAACATGTACACAATGACCTACAGTTATTTAAATCATTCGCCTTTTTCTTTCTCCAATATTTCCCAGATGATGTTGAACAGATTCAGGAATTTCTCACAGTATTTCCTATAATATTTGTTCTTCTGGAGAAAGTCTTATTAAAATCTTATTCGCCCCCTTCAGCAATATTAGTGTTGGATTGTCTCCAGAACAAACCACTGTTATACAATGACTTGCCTAATTACCCTAACTTTACCCTAATTACCCTAACTTTACCCTAATTACCCTAGTGAAGCCTTTAAATGTCACTGTAAGCGTAACACTAGTGTCTTGAAGAATATCTAGTCTAATATTATGTGCTGTCATCATGACAAAGAGAAAAGAAACCAGTTATTAGAGATGAGTTATTAAACTATTATGTCGTTTTATTATAGTCTATTATAATATAGTGAATCTCTGTTTGTAAACAAGTTCACACACACACACACACACACACACACACACACACGCACACACACACGCACAACCTGCTGCTGTAGTGCATTTACTCATTGCACAGACCGATGTTATCATTACTATACTACACAGGAAGACTGATTGTTATTGTGGGGAGAATTTTTATTGGTATATGCAAATGATAAGATAAGATATCAAAATATCACATATCACAGTGACAAGATAAGATAACACCCGGCCTCACGGTGGCGCAGTGGGTAGCACGATCACAGGGTCAGTTGGCATTTCTGTGTGGAGTTCTCCCCGTGTTGGTGTGGGTTTCCTCCGGGTGCTCCGGTTTCCCCCACAAGTCCAAACACATGCGCTATAGGTGGATTGGGTAAGCTAAATTGCCTATAGTGTATGTGTGCGAATGAGTGTGTATGGATGTTTCCCAGTGATGGGTTGCAGCTGGAAGGGCATCCGCTGCGTAAAACATATGCTGGATAAGTTGGCGGTTCATTCCGCTGTGGCGACCCCAGATTAATAAAGCGACTAAGACTAAGCCGAAAAGAAAATGAATGAATGAAAGATAACACCCATCCCTATTTTGTGCACTGAAAGAGTTTCTGAGAGTGTAGATGCAGGTTTTTAATGATCAGCTGTGTTGTGCTGTCACTTTATTTTGACTCATTATTTCTGAAAACAGGACAATATTTAGTGCTTGTCTAGAAATGCTTCTTGATTTAAGGATTTTTAGATATTTGGACTAGAAACAAGACAAAAACTCTAAGTAAGAAAAGCTTTTTTTGCAGTGTGTGTGTGTTCAGTCAGGTGAGGAAAGGCCTGTCCTTTAGTATGTGTGTGTGTGTGTGTGTGTGTTGATGAAGCAGTGTGTGGTCGTGGCTCTTTAATGTCTGAGTGTGTTGGGCTTTTCCACCAATCCTGACTCTCATCTGCATTGGCTGAAGAGTGTTTTCATGTCTTCAGATCGCAGTATTGCTCATCTGGAGTTTTTCTGTCTTTAATGAGGACAGCAGTGACTGTAAAGCTAAATACCAAAAACAGGTCATTTCTGAGCCTGGACCACAAAACCAGTCATAAGTTGTTGTTTTTTCATTGAGATGTGAAGATTGAGATTTAAAGGAGACCTATTCTGCCCCTTTTTTTACAAGACGTGTCTCTGATGTCTCTAGAGTGTGTAGTGAAGATTCAGCTCAAAATACCACACAAATAATTAGGGGTGTGACGAGACGCTTGCTCCACGAGATGAGATGAGACACGAGATTGGGTTAGACGAGTCTTTTATTCAATTAGAAAAAAAATCACGAAATTCAAAACAATTTAGCTGCTTTTTTGGATGTGTGTGAGTGTGTGTGCATGAACTCAGAGATGTGCGTGTGACCTGTGGTCCTTTACTGACTTGAATAGTGTCAAACAGCCGTGTGTGTGTATGGAATATCCGGTCACAAAATGCGGTTAAAATTTCTACACGATGGTAATGGTTTACATGTCTGTACTGCACTTCAATAATGCCACTAAATCAGGAATACTCCACGTGTATTAATTACTTTTGTGTTTACAACGATTATGACTTTCAGCTATTCCATGGCATGGTTATGTCCATGGTTAATGTATGTGATTGAACTCAGGTGAAATAAAGCGGTTACATCACACCCGCCCAAGCAACCGAGTGAGGCGCAACACAGAGGCCAGTCTGGGTTGCCAGGTGTGCGCAAAGCACTCCATTTGCAGTTCAAATCTTATCTTATAGGAATTTATGTAACTAACATTTGCTGAGATTTCGCTTACGTAAAGAGAGTTCACTTTATAATAGCTTATAACAGCTGCGTCAACCTGTACATTATTAAATGAAGAACTAGAGATGCACAGATTGACCAGCCAGGGGCCTGAATCTGCCGATTTTCCAGCTTGATGTCCAGCTTGACTATAAAATTGGTCTTAAATTTCACCCTTTCATGCGTGCGATCACACCGGTGTGATTAGAAAGTTCAGAGCGCACATCATCAGCTGCTCAAACTCAAATCTGACAGTGCGTGCTGAGGCACAGAAAGAGGTGCGCAGCACTTGTCATAAGTCACAATTTATCCTTGTTTTCAACCAAATAACATTTATTTTAGGTTTCAGACATTCAAATACACATAAGTTTAAGGTAAGTTTTACATATTAAGGTTTGTAAAATACACGCAGATGTCTATGGAGACGGCAATAAAAACAATTGTTCAATATAACTGGACGATGTGCTTCGTTCACGTAAGATACACACTGTTTATGTTACTAGAATATTTTCTCTATTCCACTCCCAGATAAACAGTTGCGTACCTTCATGTATTTCGGAAGAAAATAATGAATAAACATGATGTAAATCCAGCATCTCCTGTGGTTTTTGCTAAAAGGGATACAGCTGTGATCGGAAGTTAACAAGAAGTATCCTCAGCTGTATCTCATCCAGACTTCACCGCACTGCAGCAGAGGGTGAAGTCTAGATGGGATACAGCTGAGGATACTCATTTCAATATAGCATAATTTTTGTGACACACAACAAATAATATTTTTACATTACCGCGAGGGTTGGGTTTAGGTAGGGGTTGACGCTAATAAAATGCGTAATTTAATAAATAATATAAATACTTCCCGTTAACTTCCGATCGCAGCTGTATCCCTTCTAGCAACAACGTTGGCGACCATCAGAATGCAATAGTGTTTTTTAAAGTGCTGTGTGTTTTTGTGTTTTATTATAGAGCTGCAGGGCTTCCTTCATAACGGCCGTGCCATGCCTCGCTCTCAGGTCATTCTGTGCTTCGGGGACGAGTTTCCAGATCCTCAACGGCAAAGCAAAATGATCACAGCTCAGGTAAAATCTCCTCTCCCGCCTGCAGACGCTCATGCATTACAGCCAGAGAGCAGAGTTTAACAGCATGTGAGGTTTTGCAATAAAGTAGTGGCATTTCCATAACTGACCAACAGCATTTTTACATTTCATACATGCATCAGCGATGTCCTGATCACTAGACAACAAACAAACTTTCATGCATAAGATTATACCAAGATTAGGTCTCGGTATATTGAATATACTAAAGAATAATTGACAACAGGCCGATCAATCATTAGGAAATAATTCACACCAATGGTGGTGATGCGGTGCATTATACTCTAATTAATCAATTATTCAGCTTATACTATGGTTACCATACCTGAAGACACTAAAAACGCATAGAAACCTTCCTAAAAGTGAACACACACCAGAATATATTATAATTGATTTATTAATAATGATTAATTGAATCATATAATGATTCAGATTGGTTCAATTAAGTCAGAATTGAAGTTAAATATGCTTATTGAGAGTTTATTTACAACTTTTGTCAAGTTTGTCTTTAATAGATTTTGCGTGGGATAAAGCATACGCACATTTATTGAGACCCACTGTTCAGATGCTGAATTTCTGGTGGTTTTTAGTGCTCGAAACCTGCCGGAACTACTTTAGCCGTGCATTTATCTGAAAATAATGTCACATGGCATCTTAGAATGCTTATCAGCCAATCAGAATCAAGCATTCAACAGCCCTGTAATATAAGGAACAAATGATGATGAGCCATTGAATTATTAGAAGGAGTTCATCGGAGTTCATTATTCTGCTTATACTCCGGTTTGAAACACATGAAACTAGTAAATGAGAAATAATGAGAAAACCAATGAAGAGTGAGAGTAAGTAGGGAATAATTGATGACCGGCCACTGAATTATATGGTGATATGGTCATGATGCAAAGTAGAGTGTCCATTAAACCTCAGGTGTGCATTATTGTCTAATAATTCAGCATTGTTCTGCTTATACTAGTTTCCACAGCTAAATCCACTGTTCAGATGTTGTATTTGAGAGTTTATTTGTTTGTTTGTCTTCCTCAAACGTGTCCTGTGTGTAGCATTAGTTTCCTCCACATCTCCTCAAAGCCTTCTGTTGTGTTCTGCTGTGATTCTGACTGTTGTATCTGTGAAATAACTCTAATCATTCAGCGGAGTGATACGGAGCTATAATGCGCTCAAAAGCTGCCGGAACTACTTCATCTGAAAATAACTGCACACCTTAGAATGCTCACCAGCCAATCAGAATCAAGCCTTCTATAATATAAACGGTTTCTAAGTAATATCCCGAATGTGTTGTTGGTCAGGTGGAGCCGATGTTTGCCAGACAGCTCCTGTATTTGGCCAGTCAGACCAACGGGCATTACCTGCGCAGCTACGAGCTCCAAAACCCTGGATCTTTCCCTGTGGAGGAGTATCAGAGGAGTCTACAACACCTGACGGAGTAAAAGAAGAAGAAAACATCCGTCTGGACTGACCGAGAGCAAGCTTTTACATCTGAAAACACACACAGATCTGCAGACATGCTGTCATATCGAGGTCTGCTTCTGTCGTGGAGTTTAAATCCAAATTAAAGAAAGGTAAATCTGACTTTTCATCATGATGTTTAGACTGTTTACTAATGAAATAGTGAGCTTTTACAGTTGGAGTCTGCATTATTAGCCCTCTTATATATTGCTGTTTAACAGAGTAGATTTCATACAAACATAATAACTCATTTCTGTTTCTCTTTGCCATGATGACAGCACATAATATTTGACTAGATGCTGGTACTCAGCTTAAAGTGAGTTTTAAAGGCTTAACTAGGTTAATTAGGGTATCTAAAACTAAAATCCAATCCAAAACTAATATTGCTGAAGGGGGCGAATAATATTGAGCTTAAAATGGCTTTTAAACAATGAAGAACTGCTTTTATTCTAGCCCAAATAAAACAAATAAGACTTTCTCCAGAAGAACAAATATTATAGGAAATACTGTGAGAAATTCCTGAATCTGTTTAATAATGAGGTGTTGGATGTGAAACGCATATCCTAAATATATAATAATAAATGTTAACAAGGTAAAGAGTAACAGAGGCGGCGATATCAGCTAGCAGATCTATTTTCAGCCGTCAGACACCCCCATGAGAATATACTATAGTCATCTATAGTCAATACTGTAGTGTTTTATTATCCATACTGACACTGACACCTCTAATAGAGATAGAGATGCTGCACAATCAGCTCAAATGTTGCTGGAATTGGTTTTTATTTATGGGCGATATATATTGCATCAGCAAAGATGATTGAGCTCATGTCCATGTGCTGTGCCATAAGTGCAGATATTGGTTATAGTGACAGGCCTAATGATATCTCATAATTCATGCATTTTGTCATGCAGTTTAACAACAAAAAACACATTTTATGTTTGGAAACTTTTTAATTTTCAGATTTAATCTTGAAATGATGAGGAAAATGTCAGAATTCTGAGTATTTATTTTTTACTGTGTTTTCTTTAAAGCAGAAAGATTTTAATTGTGAGAAATAAACATACTTTTTTATGACTTTACAGTTGTTATTACGCACTGATTCGTATGATACTGAATGCAGCAGTTTTTGTGAGTTTCTGAATACTGTAAAGGTTATTGCACACTGAATCTCAAATTTTCATCCCTAATTTTCACGCGTTAAAAAATAAATTCAACCTCACGCTGAGTGAACCGTATTGACACACACTGCACTGAAACGATCATCCGGCATAAAAAACTGGAACCGGGTTCAATTTTACCTGCTTTTCGCATCCGCAAAAAGTGCTTTGAGAGGTGTTTTGACCTGGGGTGTCCAAACCCGGTCCTGGAGGGCCGCTGTCCTGCAGATTGTAGCTCCAGCTTGCCTCAACACACCGGCAAGGATGTCTCTAGAAAGCCTATAGTAAGAGCTTGAGTAGCTAGCCCAGGTGTGTCTGATTGTGGTTGGAACTAAACTTTGCAGGACACCGGCCCTCCAGGACTGAGTTTGGACACCCCTGGTTTTGACAGTTCAGAGCCACCGTACAAGCCAAAAGCTAAATACAGAATGCCCTCATTTAAGCTACAGATAACTTTATGAATAAAATAAAGGCAGAATGTGGCGGACAGTTGGGAAGCCCTATAGGTTGTTTTCACATGACGCCATTGATGGAAGCACACAGTAAAGTGTATAATGTGTACAACTCTTTGTTAATGAATGCTACGAATACTGTAGCATAGTAAACTGATAAACTGTAATATACACTGTAACGTTAGTGTAAACTGGTGCATTGTGATTATAGCGTAGAAAACTGAAGCCTATTGAACAATTCGTTTATTACTACAGTTGTGTACAGTTTAATTCAAGTAATTATCTATAGTATGCTTCCAAACACTATAGTATTTCTCATGTAGCATAATTATACAGTATGTACCGCCTCGATGACAGGCACATATATGTCAGTTCAGTAGAAAACTCGGCCCTCATCATGATATAAGGGTCATGGCCAACATATGTGCTTATTTTTTATTTATATCTCCTTTGAAATATGGTATAAATCGCAAAAACACGGACTTGCCTCTATGTCTCGCATTCATTTTTTACTTCCTGCCCTCCACCTGAGTTTCACGCGTCACCAGAACCACGTGATTGAAAACAACCTATATGCTGGATTCAGTGACTGGCACAGCTCTCCCTGCTGCTGTTTGGTGTGTCTGTGTGTGTGTGTCCATACAAGCTTGGTCACGTCAACATGCAGAGGGGGGGTGGGGGGTTTGGGTGCTTGGGCACCTGCCCTTTTTTCTCTGGGAGAAAAAAATGCCCCTCTAAATGACTGAAAGTGCCCCTAACCCACTCCAAAATCCACAGATTTCCTGAAATACACTTTGCATTTTGGGATAATCCAGTGCAGCCCTTTGATAATGAGCTGAACTCTCCTTCCTCTCTGTGTAGTATTGGATTAACACAACATGTAGCCTATTCCTCTACTCTGAAGAGAGAGGAGAACAGAAGCGCTGCTTGAACTGGCTCTGAAATGTTTTGGGTTTATCCAGAATGGGTTCATTAATACGCTTCGGACTCAGTGTGCAAGGTTTGTTTACGTGACGAACTTTTCACATATGGAGTTAACAAAGGTTCGGCAGAGGAACCACACCTCACTGTCTCCTTAACCAATCACCTACTTCCTAAACCTTATTTAAGATAGACCAGCCCTCTAGCACTGTTCTTCTCATTCTCTCGAACCCAGCCACTCTCCCTCTATTTCCTCGCTTCCCATTCACAATCCTATAACCCTCTCTTCACTCCTAGGTTGAATCGGGGGGTCCGATCACTCTACAAAAAATATATAGAGACGGTACCCCCACTCTGAGTCTCTGGGCATGATCGTAGGACGCCCGATCAACCTACCTACCTGTTCACTGTTTATCCTCTTACTTCCCTTCCCCTTCATCCCCCCATCCCTATAGTAAAGTCTAGCTGAAAGTGTGGCGTGCTCCATGCTGGTGAAATGAATATGAAAACACATGTGAAAATGTCAGAGTTCAGTGTGCGAAGGCCTTATTTCTGATGCTGTGTTTCATTTAAAGCTCATCGTGGATGAGAAATGTGCTTGTATTATTTGTGCTCTTTTAAACAAAACAAAGAAACCAAATGTAGATTTCTGGAAGAAGCTATAACCAAACGTTACTACAGTATAACTCTCTCTCTTTATAATCATCTGCAAGTGTTTATATTGTGGAGTTTATTTTACCAGTCTGTCTTCTTCTTCTGCTTTTCTGACACCATTCTCAGCTTTCCTCATTGTGTGTGTGTGTCTGTGTGTGTGTGTGTGTGTCTGTGTGTGTGTGTGTATTTATATTGCATGTAGTTTTCCCGAATGTACTGTATAGCTGTAGATGATCTCGAATGTAATCAAAGTAATTATTTCTCTGAATGAACATCTGACAACAAGTGATATAATGCTAAATACTAAGAAAGAGTTTGTGTGTGTGTGTGTGTGTGTGTGTGTGTGTGTGTGTGTGT
>CAIGQW010050318.1:133117-144032 GCA_903798125.1 Danio choprae
TGGCAGATTATTCAGCTTGTTTTAAGGAAAAACTCACTTCATTTTGACTCATTACTTCTGAAAACCAAACAATACTTTGTACTTGTCCAGAAAATGCTTCTTGATTTACAAACATTAAGATATTAGTAAGTAAGAGAAGTATTTTTTGCAGTGCCCTGATTAGATTTCTGCTGGCCAATTCACAATGACTGAGATTTCTAACTTCTCGAAGACTGAAACTTAAATAGCTGCACAATATGGGCAGATCTGATTATCTTCAGTTAATATACTCGCACGCGAACAGCCTACACACATGAAATATGCAGACTGTCTCGTGGTGACGGATCTTCGCAGGCGTAAAGCTTCAGCGTTTCGATCTTTGCATACCTGCGGATCTGTTTAGTTAACAGCTTCAGGGCGATCGACGCTGTCTACAACAGGAGATTCACATCTACAACTAGAGAAACACGAGTGGAGAAACCGTTTTCACTCAGACGTCGCAAGCAAATGCGATCATTACAAAACCAAAGCAAGTAACGCTGAATTATGCAGTATATTTTTGACGTGGGGCGGCACGGTGGCTCAGAACAACAACAACAACAACAACAAAACAAATCTTAATTACTCCAAGCTTCTGACCTATAGTGTGTGTTTGATAAAAGAGCGAATAGAGAATACTATTGTGTGCGTTTGATAAAAGAGCGTCAAACACAAAGGCGGTTTGCTAGAAAAACATTGGCTGTGGACAAAAGAGAGATGAACTGATCTGGCAGGTTTGTGTTGTGCATCAGGGATTCCCCATCAAGAGGTTAAAAGGTCACGGCTGTCACGAAACGCACACGTGTGCTGTTTATACACCGCTGATGCTCTGTGCTTAATTAAAGAATGAGAATAAAATACGGACAGACAGATTACAGTAGTGGATCCAGTGTAAACGACTGAAACTTCCCCTCCATTACTCACTCCTATATGCTGTTTGTGACGTGTGTTATGGAAACACGACGGCAGCAATCAAAGCAGCGCTCTGATGTTTACAAGACCGTCTGCAGAATTCCCCTTATGCTGTCTTTTACACTCCAGCCACAGATACACAAACACACCTACACACACCTGACGGATGCTGTTCGGCTTGATTCCTGAGATACACACTGTAATATTCAACTCACTTAGGGAAAACAAAATGCTATACATAAAAATGGATACTATATAGTAACTGCTATTGAACCATACAGTAGTGAAGTACCTCAATGAATCTGTTGTGGTGATTCTATAGTTTGCTATGGTAACACAGCAACTATGGTAATATAAATACACACGATTCTATAGTTGCAATAATAACACAGCAACTATGCTAATGTAAATACACACGATTCTATAGTTGCTATGGTAACAGAGCAACTGTGGCAATGTAAATAAATGTGATTCTATAGTTGCTATGGTAACACAATAACTATGGTAATATAAATATATGTGATTCTATAGGTCCTATGGTAACACAATAACTATGGTAATATAAATACACGTGATTCTATAGTTGCTATGGTAACACAATAACTATGGTAATATAAATATATGTGATTCTATAGGTCCTATGGTAACACAGCAACTATGGTAATATAAATATACGTGATTCTATAGTTGCTATAGTAACACAGCAACTATGGTAATACAAATACACATGATTCTATAGTTGCGATGGTAACACAACAACTTTGGTCATTTAAATAAACATGATTCTATAGTTGCTATGGTAACAGAGCAACTGTGGCATTGTAAATAAATGTGATTCTATAGTTGCTATAGTGACACAGCAACTATGGTAATGTAAATAAACATGATTCTATAGTTGCTATGGTAACACAGCAACTATGTTAATGTAAATAAACATGATTCTATTGTCGCTATGGTAATACAGCAACTACTATGGTAATATAAATAATTGTGATTCTATAGTTGCTATGGTAACACAATAACTATGTTAATATAAATAAACGTTTCAATACTGCAGTTTTCTACAACTATAGGGTATATTATACGACAATACACCACAGTTTGCTGTAGTAAAAACTAAAGTATACTAGAGTATTTAGTACAGTTTATCAGTTCATACTACAGTATGTACAGTTTATACCATAGTACAACATGCTGCAGTATGTTGGAGCATTCATTAACAAAGAGTTGTAAATACTGTAATATAGAGAGTATAATACTCTTCACTGTAGTATGGCTCCCTTATTTCAAACCCATTTGACTTTCTGCTGTTGAACACAAAAGAAGATATTTTGAAGAATGCTGGAAACCTGTAACCAAGTATTTGGCAATGATTCAACAGAATAAAGAAATTTATAAAGGTTTGAAACCAGTTTTGGGTGAGTAAATAATGAGTATTTGTGTGTGTGTGTGTGTGTGTGTGTGTGTGTGTGTGTGTGTGTGTGTGTGTGTGTGTGTGTGTGTGTGTGTGTGTGTGTGTGTGTGTGTGTGTGTGTAGACTATCCCTTTAAGTGTATCAGAATCCCAGTGATAATTCTGGAATAATCTCTGATTAACATATTAAGAAGTATCGCTATTTCAAACACTATAGTTGTGAGATGTTTCAGCATGAGTTTATGATTCAGTGGACACAGGTACAGTATGATTAACACCTGTCTGGTAAACATGGCCTCTCTAATCTCCTAGAAAACATGCATATTAGTTAACATTATGAGCTGACAGTAGAAGAGCACCCACGCTCATGACATTACCAGCTCAACTAGCAGGAATTTAAACTATGCAGAGATTCCTCTAAACACAGACAACAACTTCAGAGCATTACCTTTTCCACACGCGTGATGACGCATGTGTAGTGCAGTGAAGGGATTCCAATGGCCTGAGAATCCTACAGTGTTCATTTACACTTTTATAAGTGAGGGGCAGCACGGTGGCTCAGTGGTTAGCACTGTGGCCTTACAGCAAGAAGGTCACTGGTTCGAGTCCCGGCTGGGTCAGCTGGCCTTTCTGTGTGGAGTTTGCATGTTCTCCCCGTGTTGGCGTGGGTTTCCTCCGGGTGCTCCGGTTTCCCCCACAGTCCAAACACATGCGCTATAGGGGAATTGAATAAGCTAAATTGTCCATAGTGTATGAATGAGAGTGTATGGGTGTTTCCCAGTGATGGGTTGCAGCTGGAAGGGCATCCGCTGCATAAAACATATGCTGGATAAGTTGGCGCTGTGACAACCCCTGATGAATAAAAGGACTAAGCTGAAAAAAAAATGAATGAATGAACGTGCAAGTGAGGGGCGGCATGGTGGCTCATTGGTTAGCAATGTGGCCTCACAGCAAGAAGGTCTCTGGTTCAAGTCCCAGCTGGGCCAGTTGGTGTTTCTGTGTGGAGTTTGCATGTTCTCCCCGTGTTGGTGTGGGTTTCCTCCGGGGGCTCCGGTTTCCCCCACAGTCCAAACACATGCGCTATAGGGGAATTGATGAACTAAATTGGCAGTAGTGAATGAGTGTGTGTGTGTGAATGAGTGTGTATGGGTGTTTCCCAGTACTGGGTTGCGGCTGGAAGGGCATCCGCTGTGTAAAATATATTCTGGAATAGATAGTGGTTCATTCCGCTGTGATGACCTCTGATGAATAAAGGGACTAAGCCGAAGGAAAATGAATGAATGAATAAATAATCACTCAGAGAAGACACATGGGAGTATATGCATCATATAATGTCTTGAATCAACATGAGGGTAAGTACATGATGACCAGAGTTTCATTTCTGTGTGAGCTAACTCTACAGCAGCTCAGTCTGCATTGTATTTGCACTATATTTATCCTCCTCTACACTCCTTCCGCTTTCATGTTTTTTAAAGACAGACCATCATGACAGGGTCACTGGCAGTTATTTTCAGATGTGAGCCTACGTACATCACCTTTAAGAATGCTATGTTTTGATACTACATAGAAAGTGACGTCACAGGAATGACATTAGGTCAGCGAACAGGAAGTGCTTTCATCTGAGCGCCCCGCCAATGCGAACCGTTTCCTCCATTGTTCAGAGGGGCACCAGCCTGCTGTTAGATCAACCTATTCTTTGAGCGTGCTGCACAATATTCTCTCAGGTTTATTGGCTATTTGGGAAGCAATTTATTTTGATGGGCATTTTGTTGACTATTCGTTACATTGCAACCAATTCTCATTAGAGTATCAGTAGATTATTACTACTTAATATCAGCGGACACTGCTCCAAAACAGACAATCTCCTTACTATAAGAAATTTGCAAGTCCATGTGAACTTAAGGCTGATTTATACTGCGTGATCGGCGTGAGCCACGGTGCGACCCACGGTGCCTGCCTTGTTTGTAGTCGTGCATCTACACTTCTGAGTGCTGTTTGTGTTGCTCTGCAATAACACTTCTCAAACACTAGCTGGCAGTAGGTGTTTATGTTCCTCTGTGACGTGTTTCTTCGCAGGTGTTTTGTTTTTTCTGAACGATACCTTAATGTAAAGTAGCTCAAACTCGCTACAGGAGGCAGGAACCAGCGGACGAGCAACAACCTTAACCATAAGGTAAACACAAAGCTAAAGTTCCCATCTGGAGCTCCTTTACAGGACTCCACACTTGTAAACACTCACTCCATCAGGGTCGCAGCTCTCAACAACGCCCACACTCGTCACCACTACCAAGCTGACCAATCACAGAGCTTGCACTACACGTCATTGCGGTGTGTAGTTAAATTTTTTGAGAGGTGCGCGTCAGAGTTGGCATCAGCAACGGCGAGGGGTCTGCCTTCCGTCCACAATACCCCAATGTTTTGACCCTGAAAACAGAGTTTTAAAAACCCTGAAGAGGCTGTTTTCATTCAGACATCGTAACTAAGTCATATCAAGTCAAGTCGAGCTTTATTGTCCTTCCGCTACGTGTGTGGACATACAGAGGAACGAGAAGTCGTGTCTCGCAGGACAACGGTGCTACATGGATTAATCATAAAGACAAACACAACACTGGACATAAGAGCTATTATAAAACACCTATGCATAACTAACATATACTATAAGATACTTAACTATACACATAAGACAGGCTATACACGTACTTTTCCATGAGACTGAACAATGTTGTGCAGGATATTGTGCAGGAGAGGTATTAAAGGTCTAATATTGTGCAAGAGGTGTTTAAGGTTGAAGCAGGCAGTGTAACATGATTGTGGTACATTTATAGTAAACATCGAGTCCTCGTAAGGTGGAGTTTAGATAAAGTGTCAGGTGCATAAGAGAGAAGAGTGTTTCTACAGGTGGTTTGTCAAGCCCACTCACCTGAATGAAGCACAATTTAAATATGCACAGTGTTTCCAAGAGACATGGAGTGACTGAGAAAGTGTCTACAGTGCAAATGTGCAACCTGGTGCAACTAACCCTAGCCCATACCTTAGAGTCTACAAATACTCTAATGAGAATTAGTTGGCATGTAGTTGCAAAGAACATTAAAATCAACCAAATATGGTAAAAGGACCATCAAAAAAAAGTGATGCAATAAATAGCAAGATCTTATCATTTTGTCAAACGTATGCTATTTGCATCATCACTGAAGGACTCAGGGTTATTGGGTATTTGAGTATCCTTTATTTTGACAGACTCTTGTGTGCCTTTTGTTGAGTATTAGTTACATTGCAACCAATTCTCATTAGAACATTAATAGATTATCTGATTAATATCTGCTCCACCAATAGACATTCTCCTGACTATAAGAAATTGCAAGTACATGTCAACTAACACTAACCCTAACCTTATAGCCTACAAATACTCTAATAAGAATTAGTTGGCATGTAGTTGCAATGAACATTAAAATCAACCAAATCTGTTAAAGGGTCCATCAAACTAAAGTGATGCCGCTATTTGTTGCCATTAGAATATTAGTAGATCTTCTGATTAATATCTGCTTCACCAACAGACATTCTCCTGACTATAAGACATTCAAGTACATGTCAACTAACACTAACCTTAACCTTACAGTACAGTCTATGAATACTCTATAGTATTAGTAAAGGAATAGTCATATTCTTTGAGCGTGTTGCACAATATTCTCTCAAATGTATGGGCTATTTGGGTAGCACTTTATTTTGATGGTCCCTTTTGTGCATTTTGTTGATTATTAGTTACACTGCAACCAAACCTCATTACAGTATTAGTAGATTATCTTATTAATATCTGCTAACATTGCTCCAGACATTCTCCTTACTATGAGAAATTTGCTACTACATGTCAACACTAATCCTAACCCTAAACTTAGTCTACTCTGATGACAATTAGTTGGCATGTAGTTGCAATGAACATTAAAATCAACCAAATCTGTTAAACGGGATCATCAAATTAAAGTTATGCTGCTATTTGCTGGATCTTATCATATGCTATTTGTGTCATCATGCAGCGACAAGGAGGTCAAAGGGAGCAGGTTTTTGAGGTAAGTGTGCATCATGGAGGTGAAACTTCCTTCCTCTTCTTGCAAGCCTGCTTTTATGACCTTCCTCTAGTCTCGTCACCTCTGGGTTGTGGGTCAATCTTACACCAAAGACCCCCCAGAGGGAAAGACTCCTTGTCTGAGGGACCAGAATAGAAAGTCTGTGGTCCCCCCCCACTCCTTCAGGGCTACAGAAACCTGATGAGGAAAAGAAAACATCCTCTACAGGCCAGAACCACTGCCAGCTCCCTACAGGTTAAATCCAGGCCACAGCAGGCTGAACTTCCCTGTTGAATATAACAATACAGAGATGTTTTGGAGAATAGTACAGTCGAGATCATTCAAACGCCTGTAATTTCTGTAGTCTTAATTCTGATTGTCTTAATGCACAGGTAGCATCGATCACCACCAACCTGATTTCACCAAGTAGGACATGTTCCTGGATTAACATCCGTGTTGATCCTGGAACAACATTGCAGTCAGCCAATCAGAATTAAGGGATACGTTCACCGTTTATGTTAAGGTTAGGCTTACGGTTAGGTTTATGCACTTCTACATGAGTGTTATCCAACTATTATTCCCCTCTGATTTTGGGAATAATTTACAGTTATGGTTGGGTTTAGCGGTACATTTTATGGTTTGGTTTAGCGGTAGGGAATAGGTCTGGATTACATTTTCCAACAAAAATGATGTTCCAGGATCAACATAGATGTTAATCCAGCATCACTGCATCGTACTTGGCAAAATCATGACGTGCGTCGATCACAGTTAGGAATAAACGTTAGGAAATCAACCTGGAGTCACTACTTTATTTTTAGAAACAGTAGAAAAATCCATCCTGTAATTCCCGTCCAAACAAATCACACATAGAAACTGAACTACCTCAAAACATGATGTGCAAAATCTTTACACACAATGACCCAGAGACTGTTTAGACTGCATGTCACTGATGAGAAGATGACGGATGTTTACTGTATGAGGACTGAAATTGCCTTAAACAGCAGCTAAATCCACTACAGAATGTTACGTTTACACACACACACACATGCACAAATAGCGTGTAAATTGCATCAGCGTATTACTCAATACTCACTACTCTTGAGTACTTTTAAAAGGGCTACTTTTTACTCATACTTTGAGTAATGTTTACTACAGATACTTTTACTCGCACTACATTTTTGGGCAAGTAATGGTACTTCAGTACTCTTTCCACCACTGGGACTGACAATATTCGACATGGGAGAGCGTAAACCGACTTGTCAGCTCTGTACCGTGACAGTTCTGGATGAATACATATATAGTTACACCCCTAATGCTGGCTGGAAGGCAGGACTTCCTTCGCTGTAAAGGTCATACTGAGCTTCTTTGGCACAGCTGAAGTCAAAATGATTCGCCCTCCTGTGAATCTTTTCCAATATTTCCCAGATGATGTTGAACAGATTCGGGAATTTCTCCCAGTATTTCCTATAATATTTGTTCTTCTGGAGAAAGTCTTATTTGTTTTATTTTGGCTAGAATAAAAGCAGTTTTTCATTGTTTTAAAGCCATTTTAAGGTCAATATTATTCGCCCCCTTCAGCAATATTAGTGTTGGATTGTCTCCAGAACAAACCACTGTTATACAATGACTTGCCTAATTACCCTAACTTTACCCTAATTACCCTAACTTTACCCTAATTACCCTAACTTTACCCTAGTTACCCTAACTTTACCCTAATTACCCTAACTTTACCCTAATTACCCTAACTTTACCCTAATTACCCTAGTTAAGCCTTTAAATGTCACTTTAAGCTGAATACTAGTGTCTTGAAGAATATCTAGTCTAATAATATGTGCTTTCATCATGGCAAAGAGAAAAGAAATCAGTTATTAGAAATGAGTTATTAAAACTATTATGATTAATAATGTGTTAAAGAAATCTTCACTCCGTTAAACAGAGATTGGGGAACAAAATATACAGGGGGCGAATAATTCAGCCTTCAGCTGTATATCTATAGTCTTACAATGCATACTCATCATTTACCAGCTCAAGTACCGCTCAAAAAATGCATCAGTTTACTTTGTTTCCCATAAGCCCTCGCAGTATCTTGACATGCAATGCAAACAAGCGTTTTTAGTGCTATTGTCTTCATGGTCTATTGTGGAGTTGTCTTTTCAATCCGGTTGCTCTTTGCGTGAGACGACGAGGGTTGTTTTTGTTTCTTTAGTCCTGTCACTGAAAGTATGTGCAGTCAGACATTTCTGCTCCTCATATCAGACGCTCAATCCTTTGGCAGGTGTTTCAGAAAGCCGCTTCATCTGATTTACCATCTCGCTGTAAAGATGACGGCTGGCCAAACATTTCAGGAGTGTTTCTTTTTTTAATACGGGCTGGAATGTGAATCCGCCTTTTCTACGCCATCATGACTGTGTGTTTCGCTGCGTCTGCATTGGAGGTGTTTGTAGGCGTCATTAAAGCGTATCTGATCAGACTCTTGATTCAGTTCATTCAGACTCATTTCTGCAGATGTTTATGTAAAAGGGATTCATCTGATAGCTGACGGCAGGTGGAACGATTGGTGAAGTGGAACCAGGTCTCACGCACATCAAAACACAAAAATGAGATATTGTTACTCACACCTGAAGCCTGTTGCACAAAGACAGTTTGGGTTTTTACCGTGGTAAGCTCACGTTTAGTCTGAGCAAACAATCAGCACGTTTACATGGATAACAATACTCCGATTACACTGCAAAAAAGCTATTTTTCGTCTTGTTTCTAGTCCAAACATATAAAAACTCTTAAATCAAGAAGCATTTCTAGATAAGCAAAAATTATTGCCTTGTTTTAAGAAATAATATGCTAAAATTAGGTGAGGTTTTCCTTAAAACAAGCTAAATAGCCAATGGGGTAAGCAAAATAGCCTTATGTCAAACTGAAAAGCAAGATTACTTTGCTCACCTCACTGGCAGATTATTTTTCTGTATTCATGATATTAATATGTAATTATAAGTGCTGGGCAAAAATTAATCAGCATCCCGGCTGCACGGTGGCGCAGTGGGTAGCACAATCGCCTCACAGCAAGAAGGTCGCTGGTTCGAGCCTCGGCTGGGTCAGTTGGCATTGCTGTGTGGAGTTTGCATGTTCTCCCCGTGTTGGCGTGGGTTTCCTCCGGGTGCTCCGGTTTCCCCCACAGTCCAAACACATGCGCTATAGGGGAATTGGGTAAGCTAAATTGTCCGTAGTGTATGTGTGTGAATGAGTGTGTGGATGTTTCCCAGTGATGGGTTGCAGCTGGAAGGTCATCCGCTGCGTAAAACATATGCTGGATAAGTTGGCGGTTCATTCCGCTGTGGCGAACCCAGAATAATAAAGGGACTAAGCCAAAAAGAAAATGAATGAATGAATAATCGGCATCCAAAATAAAAGTTTTTTGGACATATTATATGTGTGTGTGTATATTATATGTATTTAATATGTATAAGTGATACACACACATACAGTGCTCAACATAGGAATTCACCCCTCACAGATCTCTCATTTAAATTAATATTTTTGGTGCCACTTTATATTAAGTGGCCTTAACTACTATGTACTTGCATCAAAAAATAAATACAATGTACTTACTGTGGTTTAAGGGTGGATTAAAGTATAAGGGATGGTCAACTGTATTTGCAAAGGTAATTACAGAAATTAATTACAGATGTAATTACATATTTAATCAAACATAAGTGCAATGTAAAAAGTATATTTACACAATAAGCACATTGTAGGGAATTATTAATTTCAATTATTAATTTAATTATTATTATTAATAATTATTAATTTGGTTACATATTAATTAAGGCCATTTAATATAAAGTGGGATCAATTTTTTATAGGAAGCTTTACAATATTATATTTGTGCATATACATTAGATTAGTCAGTGCTGAAGCCAGATCTGGAGCTCATCTAACTAATAACTGAAGATAACGGTCCAAAATGAGCACACCCAAATTCATACATTAGAGAAAAATATTAAATAAAAAAATGCAAATTAGAGCAAAATTCAAGAGTAACAAAAAATGTGTAAAATTTTGTTGCAATTTTGCAGTTTGTAATGTTTTTTTCCAATATTTGTGATGAATTTAAATGCATTATCTTTCTATTTCTAAAGATGTTCTGTGACTAAAATATTATTTTAATAAATATATCCCTTTAATAAACCTGTATTGTTAAAATGCACCAAAATATATGAAAAATTGCTGAAAATATTCATTTTCAAACTGGGGTGTGCTCATATATGCTCAGCGCTGTACATAAAAACAAAACTACACCTAACAATTTTGTATTATATTTATATATAATTACATATGCATATATATTTGACATCTAAATCTGCATAAACATTTTCTCAAATAAACGCATGCATGTGTGTATTTATATATAGATAGTGAATATACACAATACACACACATATGATGTTAAAAACTACTTTTATTTTTATATGTTCATTCATTCATTTTCTTTTCGGCTTAGTCCCTTTATTAATCTG
>CAIGQW010050325.1:0-12456 GCA_903798125.1 Danio choprae
CTTCAGTACTGACTGAACTAATGTATATGCACAAATATAATATTGTATAGCTTCCTATTAAAAATATGAATTTAAAAGATAGATTTGTGAGGGGTGTACTCATATATGCTGAGCACTGTAACATTATTAATAATTAAGCTCCCTCTTATTTAAATGTACTTTTAGGGTGGGTAAAGGAGCAGCATTGTTATAAAACTAGGCAAAATCTTATGGATTTTACGTTGTCATTTTAAAACTGCTTATGGACGTCGACCTTTTAAATATCTATGGAATAAACTGCCAGTGGATATTAAAAGTATCACAAATGTGGTTAGTTTTAGTTCAAAATCTAAAAACTCAAGCAGCATAGTGTGTTGATGGATTTTACCGTATGTTTTAATAGTTTTGTGAGTGTTTTTGTATTTATTTTTATAATGTAGTGTCACAGTTGTTATTGGGAGAGGTATAATCTGTACTTCACATCAAGGACCACAATGGAAATAAGTTTTGTTTTTGTATTCACTTATTTTCTGTCAAATAAAAGAAAGAAAGAAAGAAAGAAAGAAAGAAAGAAAGAAAGAAAGAAAGAAAGAAAGAAAGAAAGAAAGAAAGAAAGAAAGAAAGAAAGAAAGAGCACACTAGTTTGCATGGCCAGATAACGTTTCCAAGTAAAACCATTCAGATCTGAGCTCTATTAAACCATCCAGATGATTAGTGTCGCGAAATAGATTTGAAGTTGATTTCAAGTTTCATCGCAGTTGATTCATCTTCAGTGGAAGCGAATGATGAATTGCGAGAGAAATCAATCAGGTGTAAGTGACTCCATTAGCGAGTGTTAACAGCAGAAATGATGATGCAGTGAGATCTAATAGAGATGAATAATGAAGCTTTTAATGGACTGGCTAAAGCAGCTGCTGTGTGTCTCTGTCTGTCTGTCAGTTCAATGAGAAAGCATACGCCGTGGTGCCGTGCTTTACCACGCTGGTCCAGGCTAACATTAAAAACAAGAAGATCTTCAAAGAGGCGGTGATGAACATGCAGGCCAAGGGAACCACAGACTACAAGACCGGCTTTCAGTTCGCCTTCGACCAGCTGTTGAACGTAAGAAACTCACTGTTTACCCTCCTGTGATTTTTTTTCTCTTTCAAATATTTCCTAAATGATGTTTAACAGAGCAAGGAATTGTTCACAGTATTTCCTATAATATTTTTTCTTCTGGATAAAGTCTTATTTGTTTTATTTCGGCTAGAATAAAAGCAGTTTTTAATTTTTTTAAACCATTTTAAGGTCAATATTATTAGCCCCCTGCTTTCACTCTTCAGTGCTTTCTTTATTTGATCAAAAATACTGCATACTTTGGAAATATTACTGTAGTTTTAACAACAGTTTGGATGTGATTTGCAATGGAATTTATCCCTATTATGCAAAGCTGAATTATTAGCATCATTACTCCAGTCTTTAGTCTTTAGCGTCACATGATGCTTCAGAAATCATTATTATTACTATATAAAGATGATGTGCTGCTCAAGTAACAATCAGTATTATCCCGCAGAAAAGACTTAACATTTTTTTTGGTGAACATAAATGATAAAAGATCACCATACACAGTTGAAGTCAAAATTATTAGCCTTCCTGTGAATTTCATATGTCACTTTAAGCTGAATACTAGTATCTTGAAAAATATCTAGTCAAATATTATGTGCTTTCATCATGGCAAAGATAAATGAAATCAGTTATTAGAAATGAGTTATTAATACTATTGTGTTTAGAAAAAAAAATCTTCTTTCCTTTAAACAGAAATTGGGGGAGGGGGGATATGCAGGGGGGCGAATAATTCTGACTTCAACCGTATTTGAATAATTGCAGATGTCTTCTATAGCATTATAAATGTATTTGACTTCTTTTGAATATTTGTATGTGTCCTTGCAGATTAAAAGTATTAAATAATTGGATTGTGGCCTCAGACCTTTAAATAAATAAATAACTAAATAAATAAATCTGTAGATGAGCCCAAAAAGAGTTTTTTTCTTTTCTTTTCTTTTTTTTTTTGCTAGGTTTAGCTGGATTTGGCTTAGTTAAATTTGATGTCAAATTTAATGCCAAAACATCCTCTTACCAACTCAGCGGAAAATTGTATTGCTCAGATGTTGCTTTGTCAAAGTGTCTGAGATTTAACCGAGAGAATGTCATCTTTTAGACCAATTTCTCTGAAAAATTAATAAAAACAGCCACAAATGAGGATCAGTAGTTGGAAAACAGACCCTTAAAGAGTCTAGAAACACTAAACTACATTGTCTGACATTTTAACACACAGTTGCACATTAAAGAATACAACATTAGTGTCTTGTTTATCTTGATTGTTGGAGAAAATGTTTAATTTACAAGTTTATTTGCACTATTTTTATCTTCATGGTTTAAAATCTACATTGTTTCAATATCACAGGTTGTGACACTGCAAACGACTACAATAATCCAAGATGCGCCAGTGTCCTATAAATATTCATGAGACTGTGTGTCCTTATCCTATGAGAAGATGCTTTGCTTAATTAGGCATAACGAAATGTACAGTTGGCTTACAAATCATTGTAAAACATACATTGATTTAGATGTGTGTAATGCTGAAATACAGTGAGCATTTGTGGGAAACTTTAATAACTCAGTGAAAGCATAGTACACCGTGTCTTAACTACACATGATGTGGCACCATGACATGTGATAAAAGTAATATTTTTCATGTTAAAAGTAGTATTTTTAAGGTCAATATTATTAGCCCCCTTAAGCAATATTTCTTTTTCGATTGTCTACAGAACAAATTGTACAATGACTTGCCTAATTACTCTAACTTGCCTAATCAACCTTCAAATTGCACTTTAAGCTGATTGCTTAAAAATATCTAGTAAAATATTATGTACTGTCATCATGGCAAAGATAAAAGAAATCAGTTATTAGCAGTTAGTTATTAAAACTATTATGTTTAGAAATGTGTTGGAAAAAAATCTTCTTTCCGTTAAACAGAAAGTGGGGGGAAAAATATACAGGGGGGCTAATAATTCGGACTTCAACTGTATAGTGACGTTATAATATAATCTGAGCTTGTTTCTGAATTCTGAATTTGTTAATGGTGCATGCAATGGTGCGAGGAAGAAAACACTATTTGTCGACGGCTCACATTTTTGTGCAGAGTGAATGCTGTTTAACGGATGGCGATGGCGGGATTGATGAAACGCACGCAGACAAATCTGTATTCTCCTCAAGCAAACAGAGTCTCTCTGACGTTCTCTGTCTCCACCTCTGCTGTCTTTCTCAGAAGCACAACCACAGAGGCATTTTAATTTCTCGCTGACTCCTGATAGGCGGAGAAGAGCGCGCTGTAAATTTGTAATTGCGGCAGTATTATTTATCTTTATTAGAATCTTGTCAGAGTGATGCGCCGTAGGCGGAATGTCAATGACAGCTGTGATTGGACGGGATAGAGCGAGGGGACTTTCGGCTAACTCATCAGAGATAGGACAATCGGCGGCAGCTGGCACAAAAGCAGACATATGATTAGAGGAACAGACGTGCATGTGCGCACACGCTTAATGCTTGGACACATGTGCGCTACTCTGCCAAACGGGACACTTTCATAGCCAAGGTCATTTTTGTGCTGGATTGATTCAAGCATGCACGTACAGTTGAAGTCAAAATGATTCACCCTCCTGTGAATTTTCCTTTCTTTTTCAAATATTTCCCAAATGATGTTTAACAGAGCAGGGAATTTTTCACAGTATTTCCTATAATATTTTTTCTTCTGGAGGAAGTCTTATTTGTTTTATTTCAGCTAGAGTAAAAGCAGGTTTTAATTTTTTCATAAACATTTTGAGGTCAATATTATAAGCCCCCTTAAGCAATATTTGTTTTCGATTGTCTACCGAACAAACCACTTGCCATGGAATGACTTGCCTAATTACCCTAACTTTGACCTAATTAACCTAGTTAAGCCTTTAAATGTCACTTTAAGCTGAATACTAGTATCTTGAAAATATCTAGTAAAATATTATGTACCTCACCTCTTTGTGACAAATGTAATTCATTTTATTTTTTGTTCTAAGATACAGAATTATTGAAATGGAGTTTCTGAAGTGCTTTCTGAGGTGTTGAAGTTGTATTTACGACCGCATCCAATGCTTTTAATTCTGGGATTCGCTGAACAAACACATTTGTTGTCAAATAAACAACACAAACCGCTCTCATACTGTTTAACTAGTGCCAAGAAGCTACTGCTACTGTTTTGGAAGAAAATCGAGTCCCCTACATGTAATCTGTGGCTTGGAAATGACCTCTATGTTACGTTTGGAGCGAATTAGATACTATTTAAAAAAAAACTTGAACAATTTGACAAAGTTTGGCATCCTTTTATCTGTTACCTTGAAAGAAACCTTGTGGAATAATGAATAATTTCTGTAATATTTTAATATGCTTTGTCATCATACTGTTGTTCAAACAGGTCTTTGTAAACAAGCTCCTTTTTTTTTTTGAAAACGGCCTGTTATGTGGGTGGGTTTTTATTTATTATTATGATTTTCACATTGTTTTTCCTTTTCTTTTTCTCTTTGCTTTGCCTATGTTATATGTAAATATATGTAAAATCATTTTCTTTCTGAATCTGTGTCTTCAATAAAAAACTTATTTGACAAAATAAATATATTATGTACTGTTATCACGGCAGATATAAAAGAACTCTAATAATTCAGGAGGCTAATAATTCAGGAGGGCTACTAATTCTGACTTCAACTGTATGCAAACTCTTCTGAAGCATATTATGTGTGGTATTATATAAATATGCATCACAAGGTTATAGAGCAATAGCACAAGGGTTTTCCAAAGTTCTCAGAGGCAGTTTGACACCCTCTGAATGGATGTATGCTCACCCTGTTTGTGCTTCTCACAGGACACCAGCGCTCCTCGAGCAAACTGCAATAAGATGATCATGATGTTCACAGACGGCGGCGAGGATCGAGCTCAGGACATCTTTGAGAAGTACAACTGGCCCAACAGAACAGTGAGTCGAGATGATTCAGTGCAAAACTCCCCAGTGACAAGTAGATTTTCGTCCTCTCTGAAATTGAAAATAGCATGTGATGCAACTAAATCACAAACGAGAGCTTTACATGTTCAAATGAAACCATACACTTTGTCTTTTCAGCAATTCTATCTCAGTTCATCAAGTAAACCATAGTTAATATGTTAGTGATCTACTGTATGTATTTATATGTACACTGCAAAAATGCTTTGTTTCTAGTCCAAATCAGGAACATTTTCTAGACAAGTAAAAAATATTGTCGTTTTCAGAAATAATGTCAAAATTAAGTGAGTTTTATTTAAAGAAAACAAATATTTTTTTGAAAATGTTGAGCTTGTCTAGAAAATATTTCTTGATTTAACAATATTTTGACATTTAGACTAGAAAAAAGACAAAAACTCTGCCTTTTTTTGCAGTGTAGTCAGTGGCTACGTTTACATGGACATCAGTAATCGAATCATTTACCTTAATCTGAATAAGACAATAATATGATTAAGGTGTTTATATGAGCTGCTTTTTGAATGTTCTTTTCATGTTCCTGTTTTACATGTTATAGCACATAATTCGATTAACGTCATTGCGTCATCGCGCTATCCACATTTCCTCAGGAGTTTCATGTAATTTCTGGTGTTTCACTTTTAATTCGTCGACTTTTACTGCAGTTTGGCACTTTCTCTTTCATTGGGGAACATTTCATGCATGCCCCCGTGACAAAGATGATATTGGATGCGACTGCTGGAAGAGTGTTGTTTTAATGGAGTTTGATACCGCACGCCGTATGGGAAAAAAAACCCTCCGCATTTCGCGATGCAGGTGTCTGTGGTCCTTCTCTGACTTGGTATGTGCAGAGAATAGTGTCAAACAGCCATGTTTGTATAGATTATCCTGTCGTGAAATGTGGCGAAAATTCTACATGACGGTAACAGTTTGATTGCGGTGTTTACATGTCTGTACTGCACTTCAATAATGCGACTAAAATCGGCATACTCCACATGTCTTAATTTGATTTCTGTTTAGTTCGATTATGACCTTAGTCTAATTAAATAGATCAAAAATCACTGTTTACTTGGTAGACTTTTAATCAGAGTATTGTCTTAATCATATTAAAATGATCAGATTATTGGTGTCCATGTAAACATACTCACTGTTGTTGTGTATGTGATCTAATAAAGCCTCCTGCATCCACAGGTGAGAGTTTTCACCTTCTCGGTGGGTCAGCATAACTATGACGTCACTCCTCTGCAGTGGATCGCCTGCTTTAACAAGGGTAAGAGAGTGGGAAGAGAGCATGTGCATGTGGATTTATTGTGGCATCTGAATACATTAATGCACTGTATTTTTGGTTAGGAACAGTTTGATGGATCATTTGTAGAACGCCTTAGCAAACACACCCTAGCAACTGTATAGCAGCATTATAAAAATGTTTCAAATGAACTGACAAACACATGGCTACACCCTAGCATCCAGTGTTGGGGAAAGTTACTTTTGAAAGTAATGCGTTACAATATTGTGTTACTCCCCCCAAAAAGTTACTAGTTACATTTCTTAGTTACTTTTTATGGTAAGTAATGCGTTACGCTACTTTTGAGTTACTTTTACGTTACTTTTTCTTACTTGGCTGAGACTTGATCTCTTTCAGAACTTTCAGGGATTTGTTTTCTTCATTTTTTTAATAGAGGAGCTCTGCAATCAACAACACAAACCTTCATTTATTCATTCAATTTCATTTCGGCTTAGTCCCTTTATTAATCTGGGGTCGCCACAGCGGAATGAACCGCCAACTTATCCAGCATATGTTTTACGCAGCGGATGCCCTTCCAGCTGCAACCCATCTCTGGGAAACATCCATACACACCCATTCACACACATACACTACGGACAATTTAGCTTACCCAATTCACCTATATCGCATGTCTTTGGACTTGTGGGGGAAACCGGAGCACCCGGAGGAAACCCACGCCAACACAGGGAGAACATGCTAACTCCACACAGAAACGCCAACTGACCCAGCCGAGGCTCGAACCAGCGACCTTCTTGCTGTGAGGCGAACGTGCTACCCACTGCGCCACTGTGAGGCCCAACACAAACCTTCATTTGCCTTTTTTTCTTTGATGCGTTCAAAATACTGAGAATACTTCCATTGCTGAAATATAAGACTCTGGCCTGCCATCTTGGTTTCTGCCTGTTCCCACGGGGAGCATTGAGTGCGTGATTCAATGTGACTACGTTCATTTCAGCAGTTTATTTTTTAAAAGTTAATTCATTAAACTAAAAAGTAACTCTCATTGCATTTTTTAAAAAGTAACTCAAATATTATTACTTAATTTTTAAAAGTAATGCATTACTTTACTCGTTACCTAGAAAAATTAAGTTTCATAAACTAATTTTGAGAGGAGCATGTGATATGATTGATCGCGGCTGGTCTCGCATCAATAATTATTCCTAGTCCAATCAGATTAATTCTAGCCTTCTATAAATAAACCCATTCATCCTACCTTCCTTATCTTCGTTTTGAAGATGTAACGTCCTGATGGTGAAGGTAGACATGTTGGAGACGAACACGGAATGAAAGTGACAAACGGATTTATTAAACAACACTTACTGGGTACAATAATGGATACAGGTAGACGGGACAAGGACGATAAGACAAACGAACCAAACGAATCAAAATACCGGACCATAAAGGACACAGACGAAAGGGTATAAATGGATAAAGGGATGATTAAACTAATGAGACACAAGGGATGAACACAGGTGAAACAGATGGACACTGATGGTGGCGGGAAAGACAGTACAAAGAAATCACATGACGAAAACAAAGGAAGACACGGACGAACACTGACAGAAGAATCCCACCATCCACCCCATCTCCCCCTTTTCTCCTTTACCAGGGGGAGCTCTCGAGACCTCCCTGATCTCGGACCCCCTGTCAAGTATCTCCAAACTCAGGGTTCTCTTCCGGGACAGCATGCCAAATTCACAAATTGTATCAAGCAATAGCTAAGTGTGAACTCTTGAAGTAATATTATTACATAACCACGTTACTTGTAATGCTTTACCCCAACATTGCTAGCAACTACATACCACCATTCTAAAAATGTAAACAACTTAGCAAACAAATAGCAACACCCTATAAAATAATAGTAACGTGTTAAATGATCAGTCTTACTTGGCAATCATGTAGGTACATTTATCAGTGACATTGCAGTGTGCTAAAATGTTGAGAACAGCTTGGCAAAATCTTTAGCAACACTAACAGCAAGTACATCGTAGCAACCATAGAGTAAAATGTAAAGGTGCTCAGAGCACTTGGGTAACAATACAGAAACCATAGCTACCATATAGCAACAATCTAAAATTGCTCAGGATACTTAAGCTCATAGTGACACCCTAGCAACCATAGTTATGTTTTTAGCTATGTTTCTAGCTATGATATAAGTGTTTTAAGACTGGAAACAAGCTCATAGCAACACTTTAGCAACATCAATGCAACGTTCAAAAAATGCTCACAACACCTAAGTGCATAGCAACAATCTACAACACAATAGCTACTTGCTGAGAACACTTAAAGGGATAGTTCACCCAAAAATGAAAGGTTTGTCAATCATTTGCTCATCCTTTACTTGTTTCAAACCTTTATAAGTTTCTTCCTTATGTTAAACACAAAAGGTTTTTTGAAAAATGTTAGAAACCTGTAACCATTGACTTCATAATATTTGTTACTTTTACTACGGAAATCAAAATGGTTACAGGCTTTCAGCTTTTTTCATAATATCTTTTTTTGTGTTCAGCATAAGAAAGAAGGTTCGGAACAACATGAGGGCAAGTAAATACATTTTTGGATGAACTATCCCTTTAAGCAAGTCCACAGTGACACCCTAGCAACCACCCAGAAAACCATAGATATCTTTAAAAAATGTTCAGATGCACATAGCAACAGCCTAACAACCACATAACAGTATTCAAAGAATGAAGCACGCTCATAGAAACACCCTAGCAACCACCTATATTATATTATACTTTATTATATTATATATACAAGCACACCCAAAGTATATTTGCTGTCGTTCAAGTCAGAACGAATCAGATTTAAAGCAGCAACTTTCCCGTTTTATGACGCCACCATGAGCTTCCATGTAATCCTGGTCAACAGCGCTCAAGTACTGTTGACCTATCTGACCTAACAAGTTAATTCCTGGCCTGTAGCGCAAACACTCACTCTCTCACTCTCTAACAATCATCGCTCTCCAGCTCTCTGATTAGTTAATAACCAACGGTGGCTGAATACTTCAGAGACCCCCGCCGTCCTCCTCCTGCTAATTAATTAAGCGAAGAGGAACTGCCGTCGCAGCGATAACCACGTCCGCAACTTCTCCAGCCAAAAAAGCGCTCCCACTTAAGGATTAGCCCTCCGCGCGGCCATGTTCTGCACTGTAATGACTGGCAGTGAGGGGAAAGAGTCTGGCACAGCAAGCAAGACGCTTTTTCTCAGCGGACTCCGTCTCCACCGCAGGCTTTCATTTCGCTCGCCCGTATCACAAAGTGGCAGAGAAACGCCCCTGACACCCGCACAAAGACCACAGCGGGCCTTACGTGTATCTGCCTGAAAGCATGCTAGATTCGCTGGCTAATAACGTCTCCTCCTCCAAACATATGCAGATCGCTCTTTGACTGGCTTGTTAAGGCTTGAGGATTGCGTGGGATTGTCTGCGTCTTATTGTTTTGTGCTACATCTCGTGCAGACAAATGGATTCGCCGTTTTTGTAATCATGACCAAGTCAAGGGATCAGACCGGCGGCAACAATGAGAGACATGTTTGTTTGACACGGCTTAGCGTGAGTTGTCACTCCACCGGCTGTCTCTCGTTCACACTCGGCTGACACAAACAAAGTCTCATATGGCCGCCGCTGAATCACAGCCAATTCCCAGTCTCTTTGATTCACAGCGACTCGTTGCATTTATTTGATTAGATTCTTTCTACCGTGCTGATTGGTTTGACCCTCAGACATCTTCTTTTTTCCTTTTTGGGTTTTCGTTTTTACACTCTGATTCTCTTGACTTTGATACGCTTCTAAAGACTTTTAAATCATTTCCGATTCATTAACTGGGCTGGATTTGACTTTCTTATCTGCAGTGGTTTTAGGGGCTGTCTCCTTTTAAAGGGACGCTTTGGGGTTCAACACCACCAGTTACACTTTATCGAATCTAACATTTGTGTGACATGATGGCATTTATTACAGACAATCATTGTGATTTATCTATCAGAAGGCTGCAGTTTGAAGTATAAGCCTATTAAAACAATGTTATCAGAAAGTTTTTGTTTGAAATTTGATTAGAGAAGTGGAAAATATCATTAAATAGATTTTTATGGACTGTTATGGATAGATTTTTATGGACTGTTATGGATAGATTTTTATGGACTATTTATTACATATTTTATAAATATGAATGAATTCATATATAATATTTATTTATAAATAATTGCATATTAAAGGAAGTATTTTTTGTTTGCGTTTAATTGTATGTTTGTCACACGAGTAGCAGTGCGATATGGTTGTATCTGCTGGGAGGCGTGCATTGGCTCGAGGCCATAGGACTGCTACTCGTGTGATATTGAGTTTATACAACAGTTTGGCGGCATAATTGTATATATAAATCAAACAAGAGTGTCTCAAAAACCCTTTTGTACAAGAAACTACTTTTTTCCGCCATTCATTCACATCTGCAGCTGACCGTCAGAACAGCAGAAGCCGTTACTAATACACCAACGTCACTTTAGAGCTAGTGTTTGAATGATTCTCTAATCTAAATGTCTAATGTCTAAAATGATGACAAAACAGGTGATTTTGCTGACATTTTAAGATTATAAGGCTGAACTGCATGAAATGCCATCAGTCTACAGAGATTTCCCAATATTTCTCTGTTGCAATCGGGAGATCACAATAATTAACCCCGAAAAAGCCAGAGCAAAGCAAACACTCCCACATTACTATGGTATAAATACAGCACTACAACATACAAAAGAGAGAGATCGACTTAGAATGTTCTGTAATGATTTGTTCAGCTGTAGTTTGAAACGTACGCTGAAAAAATGCTGTTCTTCTCCCTAAAGGACTTATTATGCGGTCTCTGTCACCGTCTTGTGGCGGAACTTCAACTGTCTTTGCTCTGCTCAGTATGACCGGCTGATGGCCACTGACGTGCTGAATCTCCGAAATGATGAACATTTAAAAGAGGCACTATTTGTATAAATAAACTGCATAGTTGCAGTCTAAACAACTACATTCTTGCCTAAAAAGCCTCAAAAGTACATTATGTTGTCCAACAGCTGCAATATTTGTCAAACTGTAGTCCTCTGCCTGCCACTCGTGTGGGCGGAGTAATACACAAGGGTGAAGAGGCTGCACAAGTGCTAATATTACTTTAATATCTCACGGCCAATCAGATTCAAGAACCAGACAGAACTGTTGTATAAATATATAAATTATATAAATTTCTTCATAATCTTAAACCAGTGTACTGAATCTTTGTTTTGTGCACTGGTTTTTTTTCTTCTACTTTTAAACCCTCGAAAGCTGTTCAAAATGACTCCATTATTTTGTTTTGTACCTTGACATTTTGCCTCAAATGTTGCCAGTAGAGTTTGTCTTATACTGAACCCATGACATTTCTTTAATATATATAAAAGAATAGCAAAAAAAAAAAAAAACCCAGATGGGTCTTTCATAGCCAGCTTTTAGCACTTCTGGTCTATGGAGATTTGAACCTCACACCCGACCTTAACGTTAATGATGGTTTCAGTTCAAATGAGCCACAAAATGTTGCTCCTGAAGTTATCAAGACTGAAATTGTTCTGTGACCTTTACAGCAGTAACGGCGCAATGAGTGAAGGCTGAACCGTGAATAATTTCAGCCATGCTTGGGTTTTTCATCCTACAGATAATTAGAAAAACACAGAGTACCTGTTTAAAAAAAATATTCATATTCAAATCTATTATTTTGTAACAAATTGGTCATTCTGGGTTGCCAGTCTAACAGTGACTATTTTAAGATTGTATTGACTTTAGGTGTCACTGAATTCATGAATTTGTGTTATATAAATAAAGTTAACTTAAAATAAATATTGCCGCATCACAAAAAGTGCACGTTGTTACATTAAACTCAAAAATGACATCAACATTATATTTATTGTATATACTTTACTGGCATTTGAGGCATAGTATCAGGATTTCTCTGACACGTGTAACATGCTTGACTTGAAATCACAATGAAAGTCTTTTTATAAACATGGAGAATCACATAATTCAACAATAGCATTAGCAACGTAATCAAGAACAGACAAACAGCAGCGCCAAACAGAGCATGTATAGTAGTCAACATTTGAAGTGGTTCAAAACCTTTCATCAAAGGTCCTA
>CAIGQW010050338.1:2500-10000 GCA_903798125.1 Danio choprae
TTACTATAGATTACTATAGTATGTTTTCATGTGGGTGTCTGACGGCTGATAATAGATCAGGTAGCAGATATCACAGCCTCTGTTACCCTTTACCTCACATTTATTATTATTATTATTTATGTAAGATATGCGTTTTCACAGTGTGATTGATATTATACTGTCATTCTGGCATTATATAATGAGCGGCATAAAATGACAATAATATCGTTTATCGCAATATATTGTGGTGCAGTGTATCGTATGACAGAAAATGGATATCATAACAGGCCTATTTACATTTATACAAAAGTAACTCAAATGTTATTACTTTATTCATTAAGTGATGCATTACTTTACTCGTTACTTAGAAAGGTAATATTATTACATATCTGGCGTTACCTGTAATGCATTACCCCCAACACTGCTGATTTCCTGATGCGTTCAGTGCACATGAAGCATTCAGTTGCTGACGTTTGTTACCAGTGAGCTTTTCATTGAGAAATGTTTCATATTCCAGGATTGGCTTCAGATTGTGTTGCATTGCTGTAAATGTCTTATTAATGGCAGAGGACGAAGTGCATGAAAAAGATTTAATCACAAAACATTAATATTACACTTTATGATGATGATATGCATTATAAAACACTGACATCCATCATGCTGGGAAGCGTTTGGTCACATCAAATCAAACTAAACAATGGAGATCAACTCAGAAAAGCACATCCAAACAGGTTTGGGATGTAGAAAGAAGAAGAATAAATCACAGTCACTGATGTTATTTTCTTAAAGGGGTCATGAACTACTTTAGTGCTTTTATTTGGTGCTTTTCTCTACTTATAATGTTAGTTTTTGACATTAAAACATCATAGTTAATAAGTAATTGTCATTGTTTTGTGCTGTTTCTGACCCTCTTCAGAACACTCACCACGAGACTGCTTTCTTATGAGTTTTTTGTCTTGTTTCTAGTCCAAATATTAAACAATTTTAACAAATAATTAAGAAAAATTGTTTGATATTTGGATAAAATATCCAATAATATATTCGCAGACGATGTGGTTCTGTTGGCTTCATCGAACATGGATCTTCAGCATGCACTCTGTTTGCTGCCGAGTGTGATGCGGCTGGGATGATAATCAGCACCTCCAAGTCCGAGGCCATGGTGCTCCACCGGAAAAAGGCCATCTCCAGGTTGGAGGAAAGTCCTTACCCCAGGTGGAGGAGTTCAAGTATCTTGGGGTTTTGTTCACGAGTGAGGGAAGGATGGAGCGTGAGATTGACAGGCGAATTGGTGCAGTAATGCGGTTGATGTACCGGTCCGTTGTGGTAAAGAAGAAGCTGAGCCGAAAGGCAAAGCTCTCGATTTACCGGTCAATCTACGTTCCTACTCTCACCTATGGTCATGAGCTTTGGGTCATGACCGAAAGGACAAGATCTCGGATACAGGCGGCCGAAATGAGTTTCCTTCGCAGGGTGGCAGGGCGCACCCTTATAGATAGGGTGAGGAGCTCTGTCACCCGGGAGGAGCTCGGAGTAGAGCCGCTGCTCCTCCACATCGAGAGAAGTCAGCTGAGGTGGCTCGGGCATCTGTTTCGGATGCCTCCTGGACGCCTACCTAGGGAGGTGTTCCAGGCATGTCCCACCGGGAGGAGGCCTCGGGGAAGACCCAGGACACGCTGGAGGGACTATGTCTCTCGGCTGGCCTGGGAACGCCTCTGGATCCCCCCCGGAGGAGCTGGAGGAAGTGTCTGGGGAGAGAGAAGTCTGGGGTTCTCTCCTAAGACTGCTGCCCCCGCGACCCGGCCCCGGAAAAGCGGTAGAAAATGAATGAATGAATGATTGAATAATGTCCATTAATAATTATAATAATAATAATAAAGTCACAATTAAGTGAGTTTTTCCTTAAAACAAGTGAAATAATCTGCCAGTGGGTTAACTAAAATAATCCAACCATAAAAATGACCTCACTTCCCCCATTGGCAGATTATTTAGCTTGTTTTATAGAAAAACTCACTTGATTTGACATTAATCCTGATAATAAACCAATATTTATTTACGCATCTAAAAGAAATCTTAAATATTTAGTCTAGAAACAACACAAAAACTCTAAGAAAAGCCTTCTTTTGCGGTGTATAAGCTCTTATATATCCAATGCGGTTTTAATTTCTCAGCTCAGGACCCGTTTAAACACATTTACATTACATTTAGTCATTTAGCAGACATTTTTGTCCAAAGAGACTTACAAATAATTCGTAAGCGCTGCTACAGAAGAAATCCAAACCCTTAAACAGCTTGTTTATGTTGCACGTCTGATTGCACGAGGAATGAGAAACTAAAGCACGGCCTTGGTTGAAACACACTGGTGTAAACCTGCAGTCGATGTGCTTCTACAGCAGGCAGCTCAGAGACACTTTGGTGGTGTATGAGGGCTGAGTGTCTGAAACAGAGAGGCGTTCCCAGTGCATTAATATACCAAAATCACACACTTGTATATGAGCATTATCACACTTGTAGCAGTGCGATATGGCTGTATATCAGCACCGGTGGGAGGCGTGCGCCTTAGCGTCCCACCAGTGCTGATATACAGCCACATCGCACTGCTATGAGTGTGATATCACGTTTATACAACAGTTTGACGGCACAATCGTGTATATAAAAATAATCAAACACGGAGAGTCTAAAAACCCTTTAGTATGGGGAACTACTTTCTTCCGCCGTTCATTCACATCTGCAGCTGATGTCAGAACAGCAGAAGCCGCTGCTCATTCACCAACATCACTGTAGAGCTAGTATATGAGTGATTCTCTAGCGTAATGTCTAAAGTGATGATAAAACAGCTGATTTTGCTGACATTTTAAGATTATAAGGCTGAACATGACATGAAATGCCATCCGTCTACAGAGATTTCTCCTTACAGTAGTAGTCTATTACAGTCTACAGTATTTCTCTGTTGCAATCGGGAGATCACAATAATTAACCCTGAAAAAAGCAGCACAATCACTAGCAGACTGCTGTTGTGTTTGTGATAAGGAAAAGTGCTAAACACATGTGGGCATTTCTTCTTTCCTTCTGCCAACACGACACACATTCATGATATGCGAGTCCCATCTCACACTACACTACAGTTATATGGTATAAATACAGCACTACAGCATACAGAAGAGAGAGATCGACTTAGAATATCACTGACCTGTTTAATAATGATTTGATCAGCTGTAGTTAGAAATAACGCTGTTTTAATCATCTAAGGGCTTATTATGCGGTCCTGTCGCCATCTTGTGGATGGACAACATCAATCGTCTTTGCTCAAAGACAGGCTAATGTCCGCCGACGCGCTGTCTAAATTATAAATATTTAAAACAGGCACTATCCTTATAAATAAACTGCATAGATGCAATCTAAACAACTACATGCTCCACTAAAACAGCCTCAAGAGTACATTATGTTGCACAACAGCAGCAATATTTGTCAAACTGTAGAGTGTCCTCAGCTTGTTGCTGTATGTGGGCGGAGTAATACACAAGGGTGAAGGGTTAAGAGGCTGGTCGAGTGCTGTTACTGGCGGAATATCGCACGGCTATCAGCCAATCAGAATCAAGAACCAGACAGAACTGTTGTATAAAGTATAATGTATAACATACTCACACATTGAGCTGGAAAGCAGACAGATTACGTTACTATAAATGTGTGATCCAAGATGTTATATTACTGACCAAACTTATTGTCATGTAATCCGTAAATGATTAAGTTCAAAAGTAATCTAAATGTAATCCAAAGTAGTCCGATTACATTACCTTTAATGTGCAATCTGAGAAAGGTTTTAGAAAGGTCTCCTTTAAAATGCATGATAATATCGATGTTTCTCACCTCTGTCCTGAAGAGACTCGATGTATGTCTTCATGAACTCTTTCTCATGCGTGTCCTGAGCTTCTACATCCATGCTCAGCTCCTCTTCATCTTCAGCTTTTATTGGATTGTCATACAAGCGGATTAATCTGCAACAGAGACACGCATTGATCATGTCTGTGGACAACAGCAGCTGTTTTACTCTCAGGATCTAAAAATAA
This sequence comes from Danio choprae, assembly GCA_903798125.1. Lineage (NCBI taxonomy): Eukaryota > Metazoa > Chordata > Actinopteri > Cypriniformes > Danionidae > Danio > Danio choprae. The sequence goes on from CAIGQW010050338.1 coordinate 6,544, forward strand.
TATCCCGGAGGATCAGACGCGTCCTCAACGTTAACCTTCATATTCATTGCAGCACATACTGAAATATTCAGCACACCTGTAGGGGGCATTGCATCTGTGAGTTAATGGATCGACACAAACATTAGATTGATCAAGGATGATTCTTTCATTTCAAGAGTTCACACTTAGCTGATGATAGAATATATAAAGGGTGTTTGGCATGCTGTCCCAGGAGAGAGCCCTGAGCTCATAGCTCCTCGAGCCCGGGGCTCCCTCCTGTTTGCGGGGCGAGAGGGGAGTTTGAGCTCAGGTAGATCTGGAGAACTTCCCCCGCTTGTTAATGGTGAGTGCAAATGATGAATACTTATGGAGAGAAATGTTGCTGATTGAGAGCTCGTCTATGATGTCGATATGTTTGGTTAATTTACTAATGTTACATGTTTTACAGGGAGGAAACCGGAGAACCCGGGGAAAACTCATGTGAACACGGGGTTAACATGTAAACTCCACACAGGAATGTCATTTGGCCGGGTGAGATTTGAACCAGTGACATCCTTGCTGTGAGGCGACGGTGCTAACCACCGGGCCTCCGTGCCGCCCTGTCAAGGAAAGGGGAGGAGTAGGGGTGGAAGGGGGGATTCTTTGGGACGAAGATGGCTTAGGTGAGATACTCTGGTTATTTATAGCGATTTAGGAATCATCTGATTGGTGGATCATGCATTAGCTCATGTGGGACCAGCTGCAATCAATCATAAGAACGTGCCCCTCTCGACATTAGCTTATGAATAAACTTCCCTTAGCCTTTTGGGAATTATAAGTATTGAAGGATTTGCGAACACTTGGTTTTGATGGGAATGCAATACTTCTGCACAAGATCTCAAAAGGTTTGCGAACGTTTTTTGAACGCACAAGGCAACAAATGTCTTTAGGAGCACATGCAGAGTTATCTTTGGAGGAAGGCAGGACTTTTGCATAAAGCTGCAAACGTTGTGTTTTGGGGGGTGAGTAATGCTTTTTCTGCAAAACCTTTAATCATTTTAGAGTGTGTATAATGGATAAGGCGATTATTAAACTAATGACACACAAGGGATGAACACAGGTGGGACAAATGAACACTGACGGTGGCGGGAACAGGACAAAGGAATCACATGACAATAACAAATGATGACACGGATGAACACTGACACAAATGCAAAGGTTTTTGGAGTGGGCATACATTTTTGCACAACTAGACAAAGGTTTTTGGATTTAATGCAAAGTTTTTTGGGTGGAATGCAAAGCCTTTGCACAAAACCGCAAATAGTTAAGAGCAAATGCAGTTTATTTTATTTTATTTTTATTTTTTTTGCACAAAACCTTAAACTGTAACACTACAATAAGGTTCATTAGTTAATGCATTTACTAACATGAACAAACTATAAACAATTCATTTACTACAGTATTTGTTCATGTTAGTTAACATTAGTTAATGAAAAGTTGTTCATTGTTGGTTCATGTTAACTCACGGTGCATTAACGAATGTTAACAAGCAATAATTTGAATGTTAATAATGCATTAGTAAATGCTGAAGTATGATTAATAAATGCTGTACAAGTATTATTCATCATTAGTTCATGTTAGTAAATGCATTAACTAATGGACCTTACTGTAAAGTGTGACCCCTTAAACAATTTAGGAGTGAGTGCAGTTTTTGGTGTGAAAGCAGAACTATTGAATGGGACAGCAAACATTTTTTTAGGGCGAATGCAAGAGTTTTGAACAAGATCACAGATGTTTTTGGAGCAAATGCAAAGATTTTTGGAGTAAACATTCAATTTTGCACAACTACAAACGTTTTGGGAGCGAATGCAAAGGAAAATGCATTTATTTTTTTGCACAAGACAACAAATGTTTTGGGATTTAATGCAAAGTTTTTTGGGGGAATGCAAAACCCTGACCTGCAAATAATTTAGAGCAAATGTAGTTTATTTATTTATTTATTTATTTATTTATTTAGCTAAACAGTTTGGGAGTGAATGAAAAGTTTTTGGGGAATGCAGAACTATTGAATGGGACGACAAATATTTTTGGAGCAAATGCAATACTCTTGAAGATGATCCACACAGATGTTTTTGGAGCAAACTCAAATATCTCCATAAAAGTTTTGGCAGTAGATCCAAAGTTTCAGTAGACCTCAGATGTTGGAGCAAACACAAAGCTACGTGAAGAAAAGCAATACGTTTAGTGGAAAGCGATCATTTTTCATGAGATCATCGTTATAAGTTTTCCCCGTCTCCTATATGTTGTGCAGTATGACATGGCTCAGTTGAGGACGTACTTGATTTTAGGATTGTCCACTAAGTGTGAGGGGAGGCTGTAGAGCTGGTCTGCGCTGATCACCAGCATCTTCAGATGGAGGAGGTTATTGGTGCTCATGGGCACGTAGCGCACCGCGTTTCTGTGCAGGAACAGCATCTCTAGAGCCTCCAGCCTGAAGGAGAAACACCACAGCATCAGGTTTGTGCGTGTGCTTGTGTGTACATCGGTCTGTGTGTGCTGGTGTATGTGTGTTTGTGTGCACTTTGGTATTGATCTTTACTCCAGCAGTAGAGCAGGTTTTATCAGCAGAGGAACAGCACAGTTCTGCTTCAAATACTGCAATGCACACAACATTATGAGGACATATCAGAGTCCAGAAGAGGACAGATTGTTGGTGCGCGTCTCGCTGTGCATCTGTGAGCAAGACAGCAGGTGTGTGTGATGATCAAGAGCCACGGTATCCAGAGTAAGGTCAGCAAACCACCAAGAAGAAGAAGCACATCCACCAGGAGGAGCTGTGGAGGAAGCTGTCTGAAAGGGACGTCCAGCTGATAACCCAGATTTATCCAGAACACATCCGACCACAGCTGATCATCTCACTGCAGAATTAAATGTGCAGCTCGACTCTCCTGTTTCCAGCAGAACTGTTGGTCTGGATCTCCACAGGGTCATATACTGTACGTGGCCGGGTGCTGTAGCCAAACCTCTGCTCACTCGAGCCAATGCCAAACGGCAGTTTCAATGGTGCCAGCAGTGAAAATCTGGGCTGTGGACAATGTGGAACATGTATTGTTCTCTGATGAGTCCACCTTTACTGTCTTTCCCACATCCAGGAGAGTTACGGTGTGGAGAAGCCCCAAAGAAGCGTCCCACTCAGACTGCTGATGCCCAAAGGGAAGCAAGGGGGGATCAGTGATGGTTTGGGCTCAATGTCATGGCATTCCCGAAGCCCAATACTGGTGCTAGATAGGCGCTGGGACACTTCCAAGGACTACTGACCCATTCTGGAGGACCATGTGACCCAATGGGTCAAACATTGTATCCTAAAGGCGGTGGTGTGTATCAGGATGATAATCCACCAATACACACAGCAAGACTGAAGACAGAGTGGTTTGATGAACATGAAAGGGAAGTTGAACATCTCCCATGGCCTGCACAGTCACCAGAGCTAAACATTATT